>CM028342.1:61792423-62097402 GCA_016618105.1 Dendrobium huoshanense | reverse complement strand
TAAATTAGGATAACTTTAAAATATTCAAAGAGAAAAGATAACATCCCGATTAAGGGAGAGTTTCTTTTCATTTGGATATCCGGACCCGACGATCCAAGAAGCAGTAGAAGGACGAAGAAGTGTATAACGAGAAGACCCATTCTCAGAGTCACTTGAGTCTTAGGATTAAAAATCCGGGTTGTAGTCAGTGGTGCCCGGCCACTTTAATTTTCTACAAAATTCTGTGATGTAATAATAAAGGGCACTTACCTACGGACATTCAATTTGATATATTTAATTTGATTGATTTATTTAAATTGATTGCGCATTAGAGATACCTGCTTTTCTAGTCTTTTTACCTGCGTGCCGATTTTGATTTGACCTGGAATTCGATCGTAGGCTCTTAAGGACTTAATAAAAAAAATTTCTACTTAAATCAAATTAAAAATATTTAGGCTCACATAGAAACTCTAACGAATTTAAGAAGTAAGCCCGGGATCGCCGGAAGTTTTCATTTCATAGCATTCATTCAAATTCAAACTTTTAATTGAGTCGATTAGCATGCATCATATTAGCAACTAATTAAAAAAATCTTTAAACCCTTAATTGCATTTGCTTAAGCATCAAACCCAACATAAGTTTAAGGGACCATTTAGGATCTGCTCTAGATGTCGGTCCCGTTCTCAAATACCTTTCTTAAATAACATCCCGACCACTCTACATAAATTGACCGGACTCATAATTTTAAATCGTTTAGGTGGTTTAGCTGGCTCCCCAATCCAGGCCGGGGTAAGACCAGATTCGTATTGCATTAGCTAGGTTCGGGTCACTTTTTAGTACCCAATTTAGGCTTAGGTTCTGAGGCAAGCTCGGGCTATAGGACCTCAACCTCCGGGAATTGAATCCCAAATTTCTAATAAAATTGACCATTCAAATTAAAAATCTCTTTCAATCAAATTCAAGCCCAACACTTAGGATAAGCTGAGATGTTTCTGAAGTAATTCAGAATCTCAAAACACCTCCTACACTTCTTCCTTTGACTCCAGAAATAAGTGCTCAACATTGAACCAATCCCACTTGAACTTTCAACCCTTTTCTTCCTTTGATGTTAAACTTTGAAAATCCAAAATGAAACTTATACCGCTATTTTAATCGAGAGTTTTCGTAGGAAATTCTGATTTCCTACGATGTAATTAACTACGAGGGCTTGCGCTCGTAGGAGATCTAGAAACCCAGAATTGATTTTTAAAACCAATTTTTCAAAAACTCTAATTAATTCTCTTTGGGAAATTTAAATTCAACGATCATTTTCATCATTTTCAAACGATCAATAGTGATTGATAATTTCTTTCCTCGGATTGATATATCAATTACTATCGTGATTTTGATTATGAAATTAATGATCTTTTTATCCAAATTAGCGTAGTCAAATAATTGATTAAATTCCATTTTGATCCTTCGGGGTCAAATGTGATTCTCCTTTTGAGTTTGACTACGATAATCCGGATAAATTTGAGATTCTGAAATTTGAACCCATTAGGGAACGATATGATCATCTCCTGAGGTGATATACTGTTCATAATGACGCGTTCAATTTTAAAATTAAAAATTAAAAATATTCCCAAAGAAAATTAATACATTTTCAAAATATAACTATATTTTTTTTAATCAAAACAAAAATGGCGACTCCGCTAGGGAAAATCTCACTCTCCATCTTTAATAGCGGTATAAATTTTATTGCATCGGTAGTTTTGACTACCTTTCTCTCCGTTGGTCCCTCTACCCATTTCTTCCTTGGGTGAGTGTGGCCAACTCAATTAAGACGTGTGAAAAGAGAGATGAGCGTTGGAATCCTCTGTCGAAGTCGGGCTTTGACATTTTGCCTCCAACTTGATTGGTAGAGCGAAAGAGTCAAGCCAAAATTCTTCTGTATATGTTACAAACTCGCATGCGAACAAATATATAGCATGCTAAGTTTCACAATTTACAGAAAATACTTCAATTTCAAAATCTAATCTTAATCCTTTAAGCAAAATTCAATCTCTTTCAAAACCTTTCAAATCAATTTTAATCGTCGTTGTCATGTGTCTTCTATAACATTCTGTTGTAGTTGAACACATACAACACAAACCAAAAATTTCAATCAGTTCTGGGCTTTAACATTTTACCCTCAAATCACTTGGTGGGGTGAAAGAGTTAAGCCTATTCTCTTTGGATCTTCAGGTTACTTTTGTAAACCTGCACATTCAAATAAAAATCAATGTGTTGAGTTTCAAAGTCTGAGGAAGATCTGTTCCATTCAAACTTCAAAGCCAAATCTAAATTTTAAAATTGAATTCATGTTTGATTCCAACCTCAAATTCAAGTTCAGTTTTAAATCCAAATTCAATCTAAACCTTAAAATTAAGTTTGATTTCAACTTTAAATTCAACCTCAGATTTGATTACAAATTCAAATTTGAACTTTGATATTTTGCCCCAAATCAATTGGTGTAGCAAAAGAGTCAGGTTCAACTCTTAACTTCAATTCGTCAATTTTATGAACCACCATGTTCAGTGTAAACTGAATATGATTGAGTTATAAAATTTTGAGTAAAATTAATCAAACTTAAAAATCAAATTCAATTTCAAATCACTAATTCAAATCACTTTCTTAATTTCAGGAAATCAAACACTCAAATGGCTGGGAAACTCGTCTTCTCACTGAATAAAGATGTGCCTGTAGAAGAAATTCTTAATGGCAATTTAATCCAGTATGAGATGGAATTTTAGAATCTCAAGATTTCAGTTAATGGGGAAACACTGGTTGATCTGTCTTCCGCGATACTAGGAAAGTCTCCTTTAGTTGAGATTACTTTAGGGTCAAGAATTGACTCCCCCATCGCCAAGATAGAGGTCGTTGTCGCCCCTGTACCCACTGTACTCTCTACTCAGGAGAATCAAAACCAGAAATCAATAATGACAAAAGAGCTATCATCTCAATCTGAGATCGGATCAAATTCTAGCACCCCTGTCGTCGGTAGGCATAAGATGAAGAATTACCTTCGAAGAGCCAGAAAAAAGAATCTTAAGGCTAGAAAGACTGCTGAATTTGAAGCCTTAGAGAGGGCCAATTTCGAGGCCAATCAAGAGTTCATTGCTCCTTCTACGTACCCTCTCCTTGCACAAAGGAGGGAGGTTGTAGAGATGAGAGCACGATCTTCAATCCACCTGCTTGCTACTACACAGAAAGACTCAAGAAAGCTAGAATTGAGCAATCACCAACATTAGGCTATAGGCCCCCAACTGAAGGTTATGATCCGTCCCACTACATCATCTACAGAGGAGGAGGAGTAGAAACCACTCGGGGTGCCACTCTCTTAACTACTAGTTTAGTGGTAATTTGAGAGAGGGAATAATCTAAGATTGTGTCAGATAGTGATACCGTTGAAATATAACTTTAACGGGGTCCTATCGTGATTAATCTTTTGATTATAATAATATCGTGCTTTCTAGGGATGTTGCAGATCCTATAACAGTCTCTCTCTTCCAAGAGATTGTAGGAATTCAATTCCATGTTGACAAGGGTCTTGCCATCTAGACTTGTAACCATTAAGGAAAAAGCTTTCAATTTCTCAAAGTGTACTAGATTCAAAATTTCAAGATAATTGATTCACCTTTCTAATAGAAATTGACCTCTACCTTAAGTCTTAAGCTGGAGAGAGTTGTAGTTGACTCCATCAAATGTTTGAATACACCTCCCTCCCACCGCTTCTGTGGGTTGAATTAACCTTTGAATTAAAATTTGTTTCAAATTCAAGTTGATTCTAGAAATGAAAATGTTATCAATCTTCTAGCAATTTTCTATCTTAATAGGAGATTCATGCATATCTAAAATCTGTTCAATAATTTTCAAAAGTCAAGTCGATACCCTTTTCAAAAAGATTGGATGTGCTTTGAGGATTAATCTTCCTTGTATAAGAGAATGACTTTTATTCTCTAATACTTGAGATATAATCCCAGCATTCAAAATAAAAAGATCAATCAATTTAAGGTATTTGAAGAAAATGGAGCCTCTTCTCGAATTCAATTGAAATCAAAAGATGCGCGAATGCGCCAAAAATCAAGAAATGCACGAAGTGCACCAAAAGTCAAAAGATGTGCAATATGCGCCACCAGAAAAAGCGAAGAAGAGTAAGATGGCTTCCTTCCTTTAAATCCTTAAATCTCAAAATATCCAATCAACTTTAAATACTTGACTTTGAAAATCCTGAATTCAGATTCTTCAACATGCATGAATTATCTATCAGATGGAAGACAATCGTGCAAGAAAATTGAAAAGATCAAATTTCTACCTTCAACTTAAACTCTTTGAAGTTAATTTTAATTCAAAGTCTATTCAAGGGAGACTCCAGTTTAGTTTCTACGAAACTTGGTCTGGGTCAACAAAACCTAAATCCTTAAATCCTTTCAGATTAATCAGAGTCGACTCTACTTCTCACTGCACTTCTAAATTTGTTCCCACATGTCGTTCCGACAGGGTCCAAAAAGTTAGAGGAAATTTCTTAATAGAAAGATCAAATCTTCTACTCCTGAAAAGAATTCAAATCATGTCCTTGAGAAATGTGTGTAAGTCCTTACACATAGGCATCTCTTCCTTTAAGAGCCTTTTTCAACAAAATTACACTCTATACTGGGTCCAAGATCAAACCCACTAGAGGAGTATTTTGTAATGCTGGAAATTGTCGTTCAAGTTCAATCCACGACTGAGTAGAGTGCCCGACTCCAATTTGAGGAGCTCGAGGCCTTGTAGAGCTTTATCTTTAAAGCTCAATAAAGCTCAGAATCATCTGAAGCCTGTTTGGTTAAAGCTTGTGATAAGATAGAGCAACTTAAAACCTTTCAAGGAGGAGACTTGGTCTAGGTTCTTTGGATGCATATCTTAGCCTATCGATAGATCAGTGGAGGAGTTTGAACCAATACAAGAGTGTCCTCCTGTCGTAGAGACAATCTTTGAGAAAATTTCAAATATTAATTGATCAACCCTGGAGAATGCCACCTGATATTTTTAAATGTTGGGGAGGCTCTTCAGGAAGTACCATGCCAGATGAGTGTCAAATTCAAAATCAATAAAAAGTCTTCGAATTTCCTGGATTAAAGAAATTTCTCAATTCAAAATCAAATATCAAGAAACTTTCAAAATTCGCGTTTAAAAATCAAATTCAAATTTCAAAATTCAAAAATCAAATATTCAAACCCTCGATTCGAAAAACATTCAAATTCAAATTATCAAATCAAGTTTCAAAATCAAACATTTTCAAAATCAAATTCAAAATTGAGTTTCAAGTTCAAACATCATCAAATCCAAAATCAAATCAATTCAAATTTAAATCTCAAATTCCAAATTCTAAATTTCAAATCTGATCCGCTGTGTAGAGCAAGTTTCCTCTACATACGATCATCCAGACTCGATCATCTGTGTGAAGCAAGTTTCCTTCACATACGATCATTCCAGATCCGATCCGCTGTGTAGAGCAAGTTTCCTCTACATACGATCATCCAGACTCGATCCTCTGTGTGAGGCAAGTTTCCTTCACATACGATCATTCCAGATCCGATCCGCTGTGTAGAGCAAGTTTCCTCTACATACGATCATCCAGACTCGATCCTCTATGTGAACCAAGTTTCCTTCACATACAAACATTCCAGATACGATCCGCTGTGTAGAGCAAGTTTTCTTTACATACGATCATCCAGACTCGATCCTTTGTGTGAGGCAAGTTTCCTTCACATACGATCATTCCAAATCTGATCCGCTGTGTAGAGCAAGTTTCCTCTACATACGATCATCCAGACTCGATCCTCTGTGTAAAGCAAGTTTCCTTCACATACGATCATTCCAAATCTGATCCGCTGTGTAGAGCAACTTTCCTCTACATACGATCATCCAGACTCGATCCTCTGTGTGAGGCAAGTTTCCTTCACATACGATCATTCCAGATCCGATCCGCTGTGTAGAGCAAGTTTCCTCTACATACGATCATCCAGACTCGATCCTCTGTGTGAAGCAAGTTTCCTTCACATACGATCATTCCAGATCTGATCCGCTGTGTAGAGCAAGTTTCCTCTACATACGATCATCCAGACTCGATCCTCTGTGTGAAGCAAGTTTCCTTCACATACGATCATTCCAAATCCGATCCGCTGTGTAGAGCAAGTTTCTTCTACATACGATCCTCCAGACTCGATCCTCTGTGTGAAGCAAGTTTCCTTCACATACGATCATTCCAGATCCGATCCGCTGTATAGAGCAAGTTTTCTCTATATACGATCATCTAGACTCGATCCTCTGTGTGAGGCAAGTTTCCTTCACATACGATCATTCCAGATCCGATCCGCTGTGTAGAGCAAGTTTCCTCTACATACGATCATCCAGACTCGATCCTCTGTGTGAGGCAAGTTTCCTTCACATACGATCATTCCAGATCCGATCCGCTGTGTAGAGCAAGTTTCCTCTACATACGATCATCCAGACTCGATCCTCTGTGTGAGGCAAGTTTCCTTCACATACGATCATTCCAGATCCGATCCGCTATGTAGAGCAAGTTTCCTCTACATACGATCATCCAGACTCGATCCTCTGTGTGAGGCAAGTTTCCTTCACATACAAATATTCCAGATCCGATCCGCTGTGTAGAGCAAGTTTCCTCTACATACGATCATCCAGACTCAATCCTCTGTGTGAGGCAAGTTTCCTTCACATACGATCATTCCAAATCTGATCCGCTGTGTAGAGCAAGTTTCCTCTACATACGATCATCCAGACTCGATCCTCTGTGTGAAGCAAGTTTCCTTCACATACGATCATTCCAAATCCGATCCGCTGTGTAGAGCAAGTTTCCTCTACATACGATCATCCAAACTCGATCCTCTGTGTGAGGCAAGTTTCCTTCACATACGATCATTCCAGATCCGATCCACTGTGTAGAGCAAGTTTCCTCTACATACGATCATCCAGACTCGATCCTCTGTGTGAAGCAAGTTTCCTTCACATACGATCATTCCAGATCTGATCCGCTGTGTAGAGCAAGTTTCCTCTACATACGATCATCCAGACTCAATCCTCTGTGTGAGGCAAGTTTCCTTCACATACGATCATTCCAAATCTGATCCGCTGTGTAGAGCAAGTTTCCTCTACATACGATCATCCAGACTTGATCCTCTATGTGAAGCAAGTTTCCTTCACATACGATCATTCCAAATCCGATCCGCTGTGTAGAGCAAGTTTCCTCTACATACGATCATCCAGACTCGATCCTCTGTGTGAGGCAAGTTTCCTTCACATACGATCATTCCAGATCCGATCCGCTGTGTAGAGCAAGTTTCCTCTACATACGATCATCCAGACTCGATCCTCTGTGTGAAGCAAGTTTCCTTCACATACGATCATTTCAGATCTGATCCGCTGTGTAGAGCAAGTTTCCTCTCCATAAGACCATTCTTTAGTGATGGAGTACGCCCTTCGTGGAACCATCCTAAATTTCAAATCTAGATCTGATCTTTTGTGGGAAGCAATGCTTCCTTCCCACAAAATCTTCCAGTTTTCTCTTCCTTAAGGATAGATGTGAGTCATCTTTCTTTCTCTCCTTAGGATTAGACCCGCTAGTGGTAGAGTACGCCCCTCGTGACACTACCCTAGTATCAATTTCAATTCGATCCTCTATAGTTAGGAGTTCTTCCTTCCTATACGATCATTCCAATCTTCCTCTCCTTAAGGTTAGGTTTCCTCCTTCCCTTAGGATTAGATCTACTAGTGGTAGAGTACGCCCCGCGTGTCACTACCCTAGTACCAAACTCAAGTATGATCCTCTATAGTTAGGAGTTCTTCCTTCCTATACGATCATTTTAGCCTTCTTAATCATCTAGGGTTAGGTCTTCCCTTCCCCTAGTATCAAATTCAAGATCCAATTCTCTAGGGTTAGGTCTTCCCTTTCCTTAAAACCAATTCAAAACTCAATCCTCTAGGGTTAGGTCTTCCCTTCCCTTAGAATCTATTCCAAATTCAAACTCAGAGGTTAGGCCACCCTTTCCTTTAGATTCAAAACTCAAATCCGATTCTTTATATTTAGGAATTCTCTCTTCCTATAGGATCACCTATTCTTCCTTTTCCTTTAGGGATAGAACCTTTTCTTCCCTTGGGATTCGACTCGCTAGTGGTAGAGTACGTCCTCTGTGGCACTACCCTGGTATCAATTCAAACATCGATTCCCCAGAGATGAACTTTTCATTCCCTTAGGATCAAAACTCCGGACTTGACCCTTTTCGGTCAACGCCAATATGTGCAATAGAACTTTGTTCTATTACACATATTGGGGGTCCATTTATTGATCTCATTTTTGTATGAGGTCACTTGGGCCAATCCTGACCCCAGATCAATTCAATCTCCAGATCAATCCAGACTCTAGGAGCCTTCTAGACTTTAGACCCTAGGATCTACTCTAGACCCTAGGACTCTTCTAGACTCCAGACCTTAGGATCAATTTAGATCTCAAGTCAATCCAGACCTTAATTCAATTCAAATTTCAATCAAATCCAGATCAAATTCAAAAAAATATAGACTCAAAGCCTAAAGCCAAAAGGTATTGTCTTAAAGCCTTTTTCAGCAAATTTTCAAACGCTTCAAAACCCAGTTAAATGACCTCTGATTCAGAGTCTGTCAGTTGCATACTGATGGGACATGTCTCTGGAGGAAACCCTCCAAATTTGAGCCCATTCTTAGGTCTCTAACCTCATAAACTTAATCAAAATCCATAGGCTATAAAACCTTCAAATATTTACAGCCTATGCCACTAGACCTGTCACTTTGAAGATTCTGACCTTAGAGCCTTCACCAAAGCCTCTAGTCACTTCCAGACCTTTAATCTTGATATGTTAAGCATTAAACTACATTTTTCTAGACCCATTTTAACCCCCAGTTGACCAGGGGTCAAAATGACCAAAATACCCCTTAAGGACTCAAACATTGATTTCAAACCAAACGACCTCTGAATTGCTTGGAACCACTTCCAACAAGTTTCAAATATCAAATTAAACATGTTCGACCCAAACCCAGACCCTGGGTCAACTTGGTTGACCAAGTCAACCTAGGTTGACCAAACAGGCCCTTAGGGGTCAAAAAAGGGTATTTTGATCGAATTAACCTCCCCAGACTTTGGGACCACCTACAATGGTCTTCAAATACCTTTTCAAACCTGTTCAGCCCAGACCCACCCTTTGGGTCAACTTGGTTGACTCAGTCAACCTAGGTTGACCAAATCAACTCAAGATTCAAATTCCAATCAAAATCCAATTCAATTAAGCTTTTCAAATGTTAGAGACCCTTCAATCTCATGCTTTGGACCTCTCTAAGTCTAGCATGAGTCAAATCATAGTCTAGTTGACCAAGTCAACTCATATACTTGGTTAAATATCCAAAGTTTTAATCAAACCACCATGCATTCTCATTTGAACCCTCAAGATTTCACTCAAACAACTCTTAAAACCCTACTCCATGCCACCTAGCTGCCACCTTAGCTAGACTTGATCTGTTGACTGGTCAAACCAGTCAACAAATTGTCAAAGAGTCATTAAATGAGTTAAATCCTTAATGACATGGCATATATTTGAAGCCCTTTTAATCCCAGCTGTTCAAACAATTTCTAGAATATTCTAAAGGCTATTCTTAGCCCTTGGATTGGGATCCAACGGCTCTCAATCCCTCCATGTGCTCAAGTGGGGACCAAGAGAGGCTTTCCACCTCACTGTCCTTCTCCCAGCCTTTCCAACTGCTCCAGGCCACGTGGAAGCATCCTAGCATGCCATCTAGTCGATCAGGATCGTCCATTCAAGCTGGAGAGGTTTGAATAGGGAAAAACTTAGGAAATGAGCCGTCATTCTCATTCTAGCTTTCTCTCACCACTCAATCCCTCTCCAGACCAGAGCTAATTTCGTTTTAGCTCTTGGGGGTTACCTCTCCATCCCCCACATCAAAAACCGGCGATTGACGGCGGCCGGCGGCGAGATTCCGGCCAAACCGAGCTTGAAGACCGTCCCAGGTTGATAGCTCGAGATCCAGACCTCTTCAGCTCTTAGAGTCTTCTGGAGAAATGATCTAGGACGATCAACAAGTTCAACAAGCCCTCAAACATCAAAAACCATCCATTGAATCAAGGTAAAACCTAAACCCTAGTTTAAGACACTTAGATTAAATTAACTTTTTATAAAGCAATTTTTGAGCTGTTAAAAAAGTACCCAATTGATTCTCTTCATAAGCTGATTCTACATTTAAAATTTCAAGTTAAATGGTCAAGTATTTTGAGAGAACGAGTCGTTTTATTCGATCGGGACTTTGGGCTCGGGACGTGCATGATCTGCACGTTTTCTAGGCCGTTGATCACACGATCAACGGCCCAGATCAAGCTATCCCGCCGCTTTTTCTAACCAGGCTTTCGACCTAACGGGATAGTTCTTTGGTTCGGCGACATCATGACCCTTAATCCAGAACCGCGGGTTCAAACTCGACCGTTCGATCCCGTTTGATTGAGGTCAAGCCCGTAATTGGATCCTGGCCGCTAGATCAAACCACGCGCGATCTAACGGCTCAGCTCGATGCCGAGCTGGATAAGTGGAGGGCCCCGCTTGACCGCCGCCTTCCACGTGGCGTAATCACGCGCCGCCTCGTGTAAATTCAGGATTAAGGCTTTATTTTAATTATATTTAATTGCAGAACCTTCACAAAATCATAATAAATAAAATAAAAATCCAAAAAACCCGTATAATATATCAAATTGCTCAGATTTTCCAGACCTTTAACTTAAAAATAAAATCACTTTAAAATATGCTATATATTTTGAGTAATTTCAAGTATTAATTATATGTTTATTTTAATTATTATTTAATTAAAATAAATCCAAACATTTGCAAATTTAAGGTAACTTATTTCAAAGTATTTTGAACTTCCAGAGAAATTTTCTAAAATTTTTTGAGCTTTATTTTAATATTATTTCAAAATTTAAACCTATGTTTAAAAAATATATATATAATTTTTAGAAATTTTATTTTGAAATCATATGAATATTTCCATTAGTTTAAATCTTTTAAATTTGACTTGAAATCTTAACTGGAGATTGAATTTGACTGAATTGATTTAATGGGGATTAGCTAATGGGTAATTAACCATTATTTGAGCTTTATTTTCAAATATTCAAATTATACTTTGATTTTGTTTAGGATTCACACACTCACTTAGTTTCAGGGTTCTCCTAGCTCTAGGATTTGATTGTGAACATTATATGTGCATCTATGTATGTGTCAAGGGTTAGAATAACATTGATTGCAAACCTACAACCTAGTGACATCATTAAGGACAATAATTAAGGACTTGTTTAGAGAACATAGATTAATTCTAAGAATTAGGATGCACATCCTTTTGAATCAAAACTTTGAAAACTTGAACTTAGTGACATATACAACCACTAGGAAAAGTTTCATTGACTTTTGAAATCATTAAGATCCTTAATTAGCCTAATTGAGTTTAAACCCTAAATTAAGCCTTAAAACTTCTAGAAATTTTAATAAATCAAATTTAAACCCGAAAATTATGTATGACCCCTCAAACTGATCAGATTTGAATTCTTAATTCATGAAAATTAAAATCTAATTAAATTGACAGCAAATTAAACCTTAAGTTAATTTTAAGAGAAATCCAATATTTAATTCAATAATTAATTAATAATTATTAAAAATTCCAAAAACTTCCCAGACATTTGGGAATCTCTCCTTAGGTCATTCCTAACCTCTGGAGCTGATTTCAAGGGGTTGGGACCTTATTTGGAGTAAAATCACAAAAAGAAGTCTTTAATTAAGCAAATTTCAAAAAATTCATTAAATACCTTAAACTTCAAATATTCATAACTAATTCCAGAAAAATCAAAATTGAACAAACTCACTTGCATTCAACTCCTATTAATACCTAATATTTACTAAAAAATATTAAATTCCAGAAAACTGTAACATTTCAAAAAGTCAACAAACCGGTCAAATCTAGGTCAAAACTAGTTCAAAACTTCAAACCTTTGTAACTAAATCTAGAAAATTCCAATTTCAACATACTTACCTTCTAACTGATCGTAGTGAGGTCTAGTATTTTAATAAAATGTTAACTTTCCAGAAAACACTTTTAATCAAAAGTCAATTTTTGACCCTTTAATTAAGTGTTTAAAATATTCATAAAAAATCAATAAAACTCAAAATCACCTCTAAAACTCCAGAAATTTCTAATTAACCCTTAAAATCAGTAATCAACCAACCTTAATTAAAATTCATTAATTTTCAAACCTTAATCAAATCAAATCACTTAATTATATCGGGTACCACTGGGTAACCCAGGCCTACGAGGCTGTTTACTCAGCCCTAAGGAAGGTGAAATAAACTTCACGGCCTTGGTGTGAAACAAAGGTGGTTTTCCAACAAATAATTAAGAATCAATTTTTTAAAAGTTATTTAAAGTCATTAAAACTTAAACTTTAATTAAATCCCTTAAGCCTATCAACCAATTGAACCTTAATCAACTTCAATCTAATGATCCTATTTAGGATATATCCAAACCACACGACCTACCTCACACACTATAGATGGTTTGCTAGGACAACCAACTCTAGTTTTAGGCTAGGCCGGTGTTTACTTTTCTGTTGTATGCCGGGTTTTTCGAGTTTTCACTGCATGCTGTTTGCTAGTTTAGAATTGATTGATTGTTTATTTATTTACTGCAATCTGTTGAGCACTTTAAATTTCAAATTTATTTATTGCTTGAGATTCATATATCAACTGCTTGAGATCAAATATTAACTGCTTGAGACTGTATATATAACTGTGGATTATTAGGATAACCCTGCAGGATCGAGTCTAGATTTTTCAATTTTGATTAATGTAAATTTGATTTGATTTGTGTTGTAATTTTAAGTGATTCGAGATGGAGTAACATCCAATTTGGAATCCAAAGAGGAGGGGACATCCCTCAGGGGAGAGTCCCTCTCCATTTGGAGATCCAAATTAGGATAACTTTAAAATATCCAAAGAGAAAAGATAACACCCCGATTAAGGGGGAGTTTCTTTTCATTTGGATATCCGGACCCGACGATCCAAGAAGCAGCAGAAAGACGAAGAAGTGGATAACGAGAAGACCCATTCTTAGAGTCACTTGAGTCTTAGGATTAAAAATCCTGGTTGTAGTCAGTGGTGCCCGGCCACTTTAATTTTCTACAAAATTCTGTGATGTAATAATAAAGGGCACTTGCCTACGGACATTCAATTTGATATATTTAATTTGATTGATTTATTTAAATTGATTGCGCATTAGAGATACCTGCTTTTCTAGTCTTTTTACCTGCGTGCCGATTTTGATTTGACCTGGAATTCGATCGTAGGCTCTTAAGGACTTAATAAAAAAAAATTTCTACTTAAATCAAATTAAAAATATTTAGGCTCACATAGAAACTCTAATGAATTTAAGAAGTAAGCCCGGGATCGCCGGAAGTTTTCATTTCATAGCATTCATTCAAATTCAAACTTTTAATTGAGTCGATTAGCATGCATCATATTAGCAACTAATTAAAAAAATCTTTAAACCCTTAATTGCATTTGCTTAAGCATCAAACCCAACATAAGTTTAAGGGACCATTTAGGATCTGCTCTAGATGTCGGTCCCGTTCTCAAATACCTTTCTTAAATAACATCCCGACCACTCTACATAAATTGACCGGACTCATAATTTTAAATCGTTTAGGTGGTTTAGCTGGCTCCCCAATCCAGGCCGGGGTAAGACCAGATTCGTATTGCATTAGCTAGGTTCGGGTCACTTTTTAGTACCCAATTTAGGCTTAGGTTTTGAGGCAAGCTCGGGCTATAGGACCTCAACCTCCGGGAATTGAATCCCAAATTTCTAATAAAATTGATCATTCAAATTAAAAATCTCTTTTAATCAAATTCAAGCCCAACACTTAGAATAAGCTGAGATATTTCTGAAGTAATTCAGAATCTCAAAACACCTCCTACACTTCTTCCTTTGACTCCAGAAATAAGTGCTCAACATTGAACCAATCCCACTTGAAATTTCAACCCTTTTCTTCCTTTGATGTTAAACTTTGAAAATCCAAAATGAAACTTATACCGCTATTTTAATCGAGAGTTTTCGTAGGAAATTCTGATTTCCTACGATGTAATTAACTACGAGGGCTTGCGCTCGTAGGAGATCTAGAAACCCAGAATTGATTTTCAAAACCAATTTTTCAAAAACTCTAATTAATTCTCTTTGGGAAATTTAAATTCAACGATCATTTTCATCATTTTCAAACGATCAATAGTGATTGATAATTTCTTTCCTCGGATTGATATATCAATTACTATCGTGATTTTGATTATGAAATTAATGATCTTTTTATCCAAATTAGCGTAGTCAAATAATTGATTAAATTTCATTTTGATCCTTCGGGGTCAAATGTGATTCTCCTTTTTGAGTTTGACTACGATAATCCGGATAAATTTGAGATTCTAAAATTTGAACCCATTAGGGAACGATATGATCATCTCCTGAGGTGATATACTGTTCATAATGACGCGTTCAATTTTAAAATTCAAAATTAAAAATATTCCCAAAGAAAATTAATACATTTTCAAAATATAACTATATTTTTTTTAATCAAAACAAAGCTTCAAATTCACAGAGTATCTCATGCTGAATCTGATTTGAAGTCTTCGTAGTATGGGGTTCAATTTTCCTGAAATATTAGTACACACAAGAGCAAAAACAAATCTTCCAAAAAATATTAGGAGATAACAACACATAAAACAATAATATTTGGAATCATCAAAACTATACAAGTTGCAATAATGTAAAATATGCAAATAGCAACTTTCCTAACAATCTCCCCCTTTTTGATGATGGCAAAATAATTATTGTTTGTATAATTTGAAATTCTAAGAATCTCCTAAACTCCCCCTGAATTAATGAACATATGAAAATAAGGAGGCATTAAAATTATTTTTGTTTTCAAAAATTTTTAGAAATACAAAATAAAGAAAACAAACACACATACACTAAACAAAATAAACACACAACGATACGAATACACAAGACACAACAAACAATTTCTCTCCCTTTTTGACAACATCAAAAAGTGAAGAAGAAAAAGACTAGAAATGTAAGCAGACATATGAAAATCATTTAAAAATTTAACCTTTAAAGTGATTGACATAAGTTATACAAATAAAATTTAAACATTAGCCAAATCATAAAATTTATAGAATTTAAGAAGAGATATAACATAGAAACTAAAAAGAATTAATCAAACACATGAGTATATTTAGACATTTAAGATAGAGAAAATCATTATAAAAATGATGATATAAAAATTTTATATTTCATATTTCAATATGTAATATAAATGTACATAAGATCAATTTTGAATTAAGAGATTAAAAAATTAAGGAAAGAAATAACTACCACATGTGGTGCTTTGCGCATCTTTTTTAATTTTGTGGCACATTTTTGTGCATCTTTTCACTTGTTGGGCTTATTTTGTGCCTATTTTTCACATTGTAAATATTTGCGCATTTCTTTTGATTTTTGTACATTTGTACAATTTTAAAGAGTAATTGTATTCTTTCCAAAATCAATAATCTAAAACTTCAAATCTTTCTAAGTGCATAAATATTAATTGATAAGTGAAATATAAAATAAGAAAACATCACAATTGTAATAATAATATTAAAATTAATGTAGTCTAAATAAGAGACATGAAATTGACAATCTTAATAATATCAAGTTATAAACACAACTTAAATTTAGAAAAAATAGATTTTCTAATGAATTCAATTTTATGTTGCAGTTCAAAGTATAGCACTTGTAAGATCAAAAATTTAAGGGTTTTTCATATAGACTAACGAACATTTCAAACACAGAACAAAAACACTTAAACATCCAAAAGAAATCTAAAGTAATAAAAGAATAGAAAAACACCAAACAAAATACAAGTACATAAACTATAAAAATCTTCATATCACATTCCAAATGTCTCACAACAAGAAACATGGAATCCGATATGAAAATATCTCAAAATCATACAAAACACACAAAAATTTAAAAATAGAAAAACACATAAAACAAACAAAAATAAAAACTCAACAAATAAAAAACATACACACAAAAACACATAAGCAAAGGGTTTAAACATCATTTTGCTCCTGGTCTGATGATTCAGAAGCTTGATCTGCCTAGGAGATTTTTTTCTTTTCATTATTTTCTCATTTTATAATTTGCTTAGCTTTGCTCTTTTCTTTAGTAGGAAGAGTTCTCAAATTAGGGCAATGACTTTTTAGATGTCCAGATTTCCTACATCCAAAGCAAATAATATTTGAAGAAATCTGAATATTCTTACCATTTTTACCTTTATTACACTTTTGTTGATGCTTATGCTTGTGCTTTAGTGGACTTTTCAATTTGCTTGTTAAGTCATCGATTTTCTCACCAACTAAGCAACTTTTCTTCATGTCTTCCGCTTTTAGCATTATTGTTTCACCTGCATCCAAAAGTCTTTGACCCAAATATTGCTCGTAGACAATGAGTGAGCCAATCAAATTATCAATAGAATATTCATTCAAATTTTTTGATTCGCAAATAGCAACAACTTTGGCATCAAACTTGTCAAGTAAAAAACATAGAATTTTATTGACTATTTCAAAGTTTGAAAATTCTTTACCTAAAGCATGCAATGATGTTACAATTTGAATAAACCTAGTATACATATCTAAGATCGTCTCATAAGGTTTCATGCTAAAGAGTTCATAGTCATGCATCAAAAAATTTAACTTAGATTGCTTGACTTCACTAGTACCTTCATATGTAATGCATAAACTGTCCCAAATTTCCTTGCCGGTAGTACATGTAGAGATTCTCATATAATCTTCCAAATTTAAAGCACAGAACAAACAATTCATACATTTAGTATTTAATTCAGCATAAATTTGTTCTACTATACTCCATTCAGAAAAAGGGGTATCAGTTTTGATTCCATCTATAATACGTGACGGTACAGAATAACCATTTTGAATCATATGCCACATTCGATAATCTATTGATTGCAAGAAAGTAGACATTCGAATTTTTCAAAAATCAAAAGATATATTTTCAAATAAAGGTGGTCTAACAATTGAATATCCTTCTAATATTTTACGGTTTCTAAAATTAGCCATACTCGTTTTTCAAAAAGTAGTCAAAACTTATGATTTTGAAACAAAACTCTGATACCACTTGTTGAGTCTAGTAATTAGGATGTTAAGCCTAACTAAATGTCCCAAGGCTAACCAAGAGGGGGATGAATTGGTAATTTAAAAATTATACTTCTACTCTTGGATTTTTAGAAAACCTTTTTAATTATTAATGCAAGTTAAATTTAAAGTTTAAAAAATAAACTTTTCAACCAGAGTAAACAACTTGCAATGAAATTAAATGCGGAAGAAAAATAAGAAAGAATACACCAGATTTATAGTGGTTCGGTCAAACCTTGACCTACGTCCACTCCCCGGAGGCACCCTCCGAGTATTGCACTAATACCATAAAGTGACTCTCCTTTTTCCCCCACAGCAAGGTGGAGAAGCCTGTATAAAATCACTTACACCTTCCCCGGTGCGGCGGAGTAGCCGGGTTCTTTGAAACCAAAGAGATCTTCTTCTCGCCAAAACTTCCCTCAAGACGACCCTTGAATCCGATGGTACTGAAGTGCAAGTTTGCTGGAGCAACCATGTGAATATCCCCTTCACACTCCCTTGAAATCCCCTCCAAGGATCTTCTCCCTCTCAAACTCCACCCTTTCCTCTCTCCCTTTCAAGTTCTCTCTTCTAATTTTCTCCCAAAGAACGAAGACACAATGGTTGTCAAAGATACACTTTGTCGTCCTTTTACACTCTCCAAGTGTCGGCAGAGAACCGGACCGATGTTGTTGAACTTCACTTGAGAGCCTTCAAAGGAGATGGGAAGAAACAAAGAGATCTTCTTCTTCAAGTAACCTTGTGAATCCCTCACAAACCCCTCACTTGATCTCTCACTCTTCACTCTTACAATCTCTCCCAAACTCTCACTCTCAATGATCCCTCTCAAGAGAAAACAACTCCAAAGGCACTTGTAATAGTTTCTATGACTCCTTATATAGAAAGGACATGAAAAACCGCTCAAAAAACTGCTAAAAATATGTTTTTTTTTGCGCACCGGATCGTCCCGTACGAACCATTTGTTCATCTGTACGAACCAATTTCGTCCTGGACGAAATTGGTTCGTCCCGGGATGAAAAATTTCATCCGGTACGAACGGTTATATCAAAAGTTGGTTCTGAAAACTGCAGAACATTGCCAGAAACTGCCATAGTCGATTCCCATCGTCCTGGACGAACTGGACTTCGTCTGGACGAAATTTTTACAGTGAGAAACTCGTCCTGGGATGAAAAATGATTTAGTCTGGACGATCAGTCCTTAGAAAAAATTTTCCAGTTCAGTTCATGTCCGTTCCATTGCTCTTACAAGGAGATAACTGATCTGATCGTCCCGTACGAACAATGTTCGTCCCGTACGATCAGTACAAAAACTTTTTCAAGATCTCCTTTAAATGTGTGTATATTTATTCACTCAATTACAATCACTCCCTCTCAAATTTAATTCAAATAAAAAGTACAAGCTTCAAATTCACAGAGTATCTCATGCTGAATCTGATTTGAAGTCTTCGTAGTCTGGGGTTCAATTTTCCTGAAATATTAGTACACACAAGAGCAAAAACAAATCTTTCAAAAAATGTTAGGAGATAACAACACATAAAACAATAATATTTGGAATCATCAAAACTATACAAGTTGCAATAATGTAAAATATGCAAATAGCAACTTTTCTAACAACTCATAGATTAAGTGATGAATTTGTAAGTACTTTTAGAGATTGGTTTTTTTTGTTTGTTAGCACGATGCCAGATGCAGGGGGCATTCATGAAACTTGATACGTCACCAAAAATTGCCTTAATATGGCATGAATCTTGATGCAAATCTGAATAGGAAACTTTCAGAATTAATTTCGGGACCATCCAAACTCCGATTTCAACAAGCTCATAGTCAAATTGAAAATCTTAAGGATACAAACCCAATGACATCAAATCCATTTTAACCTGATCCCAAATAAGCCCAAATCAAAGGAGCAAACCCTATTTAAAAGCTTCAAAATATTATTTGGAGGACCAAATGGTATCCGAATATGACATGCTAATAAGCGAATTCAGCGGCTCGACGAGACGAATCCAACTAGCCCAAGATAGCCAAATGTTGATATCATTAAGGCACATAAATGCTCAATAAACACTTTATGATCAAGTGAATCAATATGGGTCATTCAATTGAACGCTCCAAAATTGTCCTAAATCGTCATCATATTTACTGAGCATGTGACTCACAAAAATTTATAAATAGACAACATTTCTTCACATGAAGGGGAGGTAGGAGGAGGAAGAAGAGGAGAGCACAGGATCTTGAAGAATCTTGGAATTCCACCCTAGCACCACCGCCGACAAATTCGTGTCACCTGACTACCACTGTTGAACCTTTGGTCAACTATCATCGTCGGATCTCCATATGGAAGTCACTAACGAGCCTTTCTTCTACCACTGTCGTCCGCCAACTAGGGTCCCTCCAACCATTGAATTTACAACATTAACCATATATACTCATCAACTTATCAATATTACAAAAGAATAATGTTGCAAGTTTTTTAGAGGACTTGAAGATGAGTTAAGACATCTATTAGTGCCTATAAGAATTAGAGAATTTTTAGAACTTGTTGAAAGAGTATGGTTGGTGGAAAATGATTTTGTTATTCCTCATTCATATAAGGCATGAGCGGGAATTGAGCATAGGGAGAGGTAATTATGGGTAATTTTAGTGAAAAGAAAAGCAAGTTTAATGAATTTAAGACATGATAAAGTGAATATCAAACCATGGTGTGTTCATTGTAAAAAACAAGACATCCATGTTAATGTTATCTGACAACAAACCAATACTTCCGATATGGGCAACAAGAATATAACATAATAGATTCATTAGATTGTTCTCATATTGGAGTTGGAGGAAGATTAAAATTTAGAGTAGAGCAGTCAAGATAAGCATACATATATATAGAGTAATGTAGGATTGAAGATATCTATTGAAGCTATAGGTTTGAAAGATAGGGTCTGGACCGGTCGGTTCAACTGGTTCAACCATGAACCGGTTGTTGGCCGATACGGTCCTCCTGAAAAACTGATCCAAAATCAAATCGGTGGGAATCAGTTTGAGCCGTTGGTTCAACTCATAATATATTTAAATAATATAATATAAAATATTTCATTAAAAATATTAAATTAATTTAAATATAACATGTTTTACCTAATAATATCCATAAATATAATTATTATATATTATTAAACTCTAACTATCCATATCCACCCACATGCTTCCATCACTCTATGTGTGCTCTTAACCCATGAATACAAAAAAAAAAAAAAAGCTATATAAACAACACAATACAAACCTTCTAAGTGATGTGAGATTCAATAATAAGCAGAAATTTCTACAATGCGTGCATCACGGGTTGCTTCCATGAGGATTTTTTGAAAAATTTTGTACAAAATATTAAAATAAAAATAATTATAATAATTTTTAAAGTTCTTAAATTTATAATTATTTGTGTATTATAATTATCATAAAACAAAATAAAAAATAATAATATCAAATTTCAAAATAATTTTGAATATAATATACTAATAGTTTTTTTGTCCTTACTTTCCTTAAAATATGAAATTAAAGGAAAATAAATAATGTAGTATGACTTTATAAATAAATAAATAAATAAATATATATATATATATATATATATATATATATATATATATATATATATATATATATATATATATATATATATATATTATAGGTGTAAATTATACCTAAATACATAACATAAATTAACAAATTAATATTTATATTTATATTTGTATCTAAATTAAATTTTTATTAAATATAAATATTATATAATTATATTCATTATTTCAATTTAATTAAATTATTTAATAGTTTAATTATATTGAAAGATAATATGTGATAATCTGTTGAAAAGTATAAATTTTAAGTTCATAGAATTATGAGGTTTAAGATTAAAATGTTATATTAGGGCAAATTTTTAAAAGGATCAAGTTTAAAAAAAGAATTAAGAGAAGGAGCATAATATAATTTTAATTTAAAAAGGAGCAAAAACGCACTGCAAAATCACGTTTTGTTAGAAAACGCAAAAAAAAATTGCATTTTAAGAGAAAACGTGAACAGTAATTGCGTTTTTTGTTAAAACTCAATTTTTTAATATTTTAAATTCCATCTGAAATTTTTATGTTTTATTTTAGGTTTTTAGAGGATGGAAAGAGAGAGGGAGAGAAAAGTAAAGAGAGATGGATGGAGAAGGAGAGAGTGGAACTTTTATTAGGTCCGGTGTAAGGATGTAGAGGAACGTCCAGTGGGAGGCAAAATCCCGTCAAAAAATTCGGTATTTGCTAGGTATTGCTAGGTATTATTTGATGATAACAAGGAATACCGTTCTGTGAAGATCAATACTGAGTTATACCGAGCAATACTGAGTTGTACCGAGTTTTTGCTAGGAAAAACTCGTTACAACTTTTGTATAACTCGGTATTGCTCGGTATAGCTCGGTATTGGGTCTTCACGTGATGGTATTCCTCGTTATTGTTTGGTATTGCTCGGTATTTCTCGTTTTTTGGCGGGATTTGGCCTTCGACCGGACGTAGAGGTACGTCCGATCGGAGGACGTAATAATTGTTCGAGAGAGTTAGGCACAAATGGAGAGAGAGAAATAGAGAATGAAATTTTATTTAAATTTAAATTTTAAAATTTTTATTAACATTCTGGTTGAACCCTATTTTAATATATTTAAATAAAAATATTTTTAATATTTAAATAAAATTATTTTTTTCGTTTAAAAAAAAAGTTAAAAAGAAGTTAAAAATAATTTTATTTAAAATTAAAATTAAGTTAAAATTATGAAATAAAGTTTGTGTGTCTCTCTCTTTCCATCATCTAATAATATGAAAAAAAAGCTTAAGGATTTCAATCGAATTTTACTATGTAATTTAAAAAAAGCTAAAAGTTTGTGCGTCTCTCTCTTTCATTCTCTATTGAGATGCACAAACTTAATTTCATAATTTTAACTTATTTTTAATTTTAAATAAAATTATTTTTAACTTCTTCTTAACTTATTTTTAAAACAAAAAAATAATTTTATTTAAATATTAAAAATAATTATTTAATTATATTAAAAAACTTTAGCGATTAAAATAGGATTTAGGGTAAAACATTTCTATATATTATTTTAAAATAGGGTTCGGCCCGAATGTTAATAAAAATTTTAAAATTTATTTTTTGGGGAATTTTTTGGGCAAAGCCCGTATATTGAAAAAAAGAGTATTGCAATAGATAAATTAACCCAAACTATAGTCTTGGCACTCAAAACAAAAAGAGGCTAAGACTCAGAAAAGAAGAAACCTATAATCTAAGTTCACAAAGAACAAAATGAACCTAGACACAAAAACTGGAAAGACAAAAAGTAGCATAAAACAACAATGAGCAGGAACAAATAAGCATTGATACGTCATGCGAAAATTAACTTGATCAGGCACAAATCTCGAGGCAAAAATCAAGTTGGAAACTTCAAAAATTAAATTCGGGAGCACTTGAACTCCGACTTTAGCTTATAGTCAAACTGAGCGTCTCGGAAATACGAATCCAACGACACCAAATTCGACCCAATCCGAGTCCAAATGGGTCTGAATCAAGGACCCGAAGCTCTTTTGGAAGGTTCAAATCGCAATTTGAGTTACCAAACGGTCTCCGATTTTAACGAGCTTATACTCGAATCGAACGGCTCGACGAGAAAAATCCAACGAGCCTAAGATCGCTGAATTCTGACATCATTAAGGCCTCCAAATGTTGAATGAACGGTGCACGATTGTAGGATTCACTATCGACCGTCCATTCAAACCACTCCCTATTCACCCTTGATCTCACACCTATTTACGGGCCATGCCACTCCAGAAAATCTATAAATAGAGCACTCATTCTTCACAAGGGGGGACTCAAGCAAGAAGAGAAGGAAGAGGAGAAAGAAGAGAAGGAAGAAGCTCCTCCTCGACCACCGTCGGAACTTCGCCGGACCACCGCCGGAGCATCGCCGGACCACCACCGGAGCCTCGCCGGATCACCGCTGGAGCCTCGCTGGACCACCGCCGTAGTTTCACCGCACCACCATCTCAAGGCCCGACGTTCAACCCCGATGTTCAGGCCCGATGTGCTACTGAAGGCCTGACATTCAGGCCCAACGCTCTGCTCAAGGCCCGACTTTCAGGCCTGACTTCTTCATCTGAGGCCCTCACCTTCTCCAGAAGCCCTCACCTTCGCCAAAGGCCCTCTCCTCCGCTAAACTACCACCTGACGCCGTTGCTTTGTCGGAACACCACCTGAGGCCTGAACTTCTGCTGGGCCACTACCTGACGTCCAGAGTTTTACCAAAGTACCGCTCTACTACGGTACATCCGATCTCCATCAACAGACAACGGTCTTTCTGACCCCAGTCTCCTACCGACTACTGTCCTTCAGGCCTTTGCCGCCTACTACGGTCCATCTGACCTCCATCATTAGACCACAGTCTCCTGCCGACTACGATCCTTCCGACCAGACAAACATGTATATGTAATTCCTATTATGTAATGCAATCTATATGTTGTATATTTGCTACATCAATCCAAGGCCTTCTCCCAAGGAAGAGCCTCATTTGTAATGACTACAAATACTAGTGGATTCATTCAAACTGGGCCAGGCCCCGTGGTTTTTCCCCCTTTTCAGGGGTTTTTCACGTAAAAACTCTGGTGTCTCTTATGAATATTTCACCCCTTCACTTATCTGCTTGTGTGCTAGATCTCCGTACAATGCTAAGACGTTAAACCATATATTTCTCTACCGCCGCGAATATTCCAGGACGCAACAAGCATAAAGCTTAATAGGACTCAGGAGCTCTTGAAAAAGATCGAAGGCTTCTTGGAGGGCCCTTGATTGAAAGTCTTATAATGTTATTGTGAATGTTCTGTGGTAATTTGGTAAAATTCTGGATCTGTGAATTTTGTGTAAATTCCGTATACTATCGTTATGCCGCTGAATTTTCGTACGATTTCTGAAATTCTGAAATGGAAGCTTTTGAATATTTGATGTGTTTGTGCTATCAGAAGGGAGTTATAAGGGGCTGGAATCCTATGTGATTCTGTTGTCTGGGTCAGGGAATTCTGAAATTTGAAATGAGCTCTGAAATCTAAAAATGTTCCGGAACCTCTGATATCTGTTCTGTTCTGGTGCTATAAGCACAACGGGAGACATAAGGAGCCAGAATTCGTTGAGATTCTGTCTGTGTCAGGGAAGGGAGACATAAGGGGCCAGAATCCATCGAGATTCTATTTGTGTCAGGGACATCTGAAATCTGATATCTGAATCTGCTCTGTGAATTATTTGATTTCTTATTTATGTATGATTCTGATTATTATGTACGATTCTGTCTACTCTGAAAGCTTTATGATCTCTGTTTTGAATTCTGATTCGACGTGACTTCAGATTTCTGTATCCGTAAGCTAATTTCTGATTGAGCTATTATCTGTTATATCTGTTATACGATTTCTGTATGATTGTTCGAATTCTGTACGGATACTTTTCTGATATGATTTCTGATGTGAGTTTCTGATGATTTGGATTGGTGATTGATGTATTGCTGAGCTGTTAGCTCATCCTTATTTTCTGCGTGATTTTCAGGTTTTGGGAAAGACAATGAGGTCTTGGACTAGACGTTTTGAGTCTGATCTGTGATTAGGTACTTGATACTTTTGATTTTTATACAGTCATGGTTTTTCTGTTCTGTTCTGTTCTTTCTATCTGAAGCCATGCACTGTATCTGTATATGATTATTTTGATGAATGAAAAGATAGATGATATGCGCTGTGTTTGGATGTTTATAGTAGCTCTGTGTTTTTCTGTCTGTATTATATTTGGAAGAAAGTTCTGAAGCAAATTCCAAAGCCAGATCCTGGATTTGTTGGCTCCGTCGCGGCCCGATGCGAACGGGATCCGTCCCGGTCGGGTTGGGTCGTGACAAGAACCCCTAATCCAGTAGGCAATCGTGTTACAGATAGTGAATTTAAGGTACTGGATTCTGCCAGCAAAGGATAATAGTTTGGCCTTCCAGCCATCAAGGGAGGAAGCAAGTTTTTGTATGAGGGGTTGGAAATCTTGGAATTTCAGATTTTTTGTGAATATAGGAAGGCCAAGGTATTTAATGGTAGTATCAGTGTGTTTAATCTGCATCAAGTCACAAATTTCAGTGGCGTGGGAGGTGTTTTTGGAGAATAATACTGTGCTTTTATTGGGGTTGATAAAGAGGCCAGAGACAATGCCAAAATTTTTCAAGATAGAGCTAAGGGAGCATGCATTAGCAACAATAACTTTATCAAAAATTAACAGGTCATCAGCAAACATAAGATGAGAGATAGAACAGTTACCAATGGTAAAAGCATTAAATATAGAATTTCTGGTGCCATTATCAATGATTGAGGATAACCCATCCATAACAATACTGAAGAGGTAGGGGGATAGCGGACAGCCTTGGCGAAGACCAGTAGAGGAGCTAAAGAATCCTTCCAGAGCACCATTGATACAAATAGAGAAATGAATGTCAGCAGTACAAGCTTTAACTCAATTGATAAACAAATCAGGAAACCCTTTATCAGCCATTCTCTTGTATAAAAATTCCCTCGAGACAGTGTGAAAGGCCTTGTTAATGTCAAACTTGCCACAAAAATATTTTTCTTTGCCTTTATGATTTAAGTTCCCAAGGAGCTCAGCTGCAAGAAGGATATTGTTAGTAATGATCCCTTATGAATAAAACCACCTTGACTTGGGTGTATGATGAAAGGAAGCACATCTTTCATCCTATTGGCTATGATTTTAGCAATAAATTTGTAGATGACATTGCAAAGAGAGATGGGCCTATAATCTTTGACATTACTGGCATGATGAAGCTTGGGAATTAAAGAAATAGCAATTGCTTTCACCAACTTAGGCATATGACCAGTAGAGAAAAATTGAGTAATAGCATGACACAATTGCTGCTTAATAATACTCCAAGTAGATTTATAGAAATCATACGTGAATCCATCAGGACTAGGTGCCGAGTTCCCATTACCAGAGAAGATAATGCTTCTAATTTCTTCAACAGATACCGGAGCAGTAAGAGAGGGGACGAGGTGAGCAGGGATAGTAATCCCAAAAGGAACATCAAAAGCGTTAACAGAAGAGGAAGGAGAGAGTTTGCTGTTAAATAATTTCTGAAAAGTGCTCAATGAAGGTTTGGGAAATGCCATGATGTGTGGATAAGGTGCCTTGATCTGTGGTGATCTCTTTGATCCTAGAATAGTTGATGGTGATTTTGATTTTGGAATACAAGAACTTTAAATCGTCTTCCCCCCTGGGTTAGCCAGTTCACTTTGGCTCTTTGAGTCATCCAACTGGTTAAAGTAGAGTGGTAATGGAGAAGTTTGGAGTTCACATCTTTCAGTTTTTTATTGAGCTCGGGTTGAAGAGGATTGCATTGAATATGAGAAAGCATCTGATTCTGAAGGGAGCTTAAACGGTCAATATCTAGTTGTATGTTATTAGAGTTGGACCAATGCTTCTTCTTGATAATGTTCTTAAGACTTTTCAGCTTAAACATAAAGAAGTTGAGGGGGCTGCCGTAGTTGGGTTGAGAGAAGACATCTATGATACAATCCCAGAATTCAGGTACTTTGGAGCAATAGTTTTTATACATAAATCTCTTCCCTTTCAGTTCATCAATGGAGTTCAACAAGATCAATGGGCAGTGATCAGAGCAGGACAGGTCACCAACTTTGTAGGAGTTGGGAAATTTATTTACCAGTGATTGTTAACAAGCACACGATCCAATTTGATGTGGATGGGATTCAGATTTTGTTGATTAAACCAGGTGTAATAGTGACCCACAGAAGAGAGGTCATGGAGGCCGGCATTGAATATCATGGTGTTGAAATCTCCAAGTTTAGAATTAGTAAGAGGGTTACCACCAGCCTTTTCCATCGGATGCCTACAGCAGTTAAAGTTACCAAGAATAGACCACAGGGTGTTGATGTTATCAGCAATTTCAAGTAAATCTTTCCACAAAAGTTGTCTTTCCTGAAATGAGTTGCTAGCATAAATAGCCGTGACTGCAGAATAAAAAGAATTGCCTATCCAAATAGAGCCATGAATCAATTGGCTAGTAATACGTTGTGGAATGAAATTCAAACATTTTCATTCTATTTAACCCAAATACGGCTGGGGGAGGAAGACTGAAAATTATCACAAGTTCCCTCATGAGGGAAAACTTTGTGCTGGGCTTGGTACCAGGGATTGGCAAGGTTGGTGAGATTTGTTTTGGCTTCCAGAATGAAAATGAGATCCAGCTTGTTGGTTTTAATGAGATTTTTGCAGCTAATGACTTTGTCTGGGCTGTTAAACCCACGAACATTCCAAGAGGCAAAGTTTGTACTGGTCATTGAGATTTATGGGAGGAGGATTTTTTGATATTTTTGCCTCTGGTTTGTTTGGAATTGGTTTGCTGTGGTTGTTGGCTTTTTTGGTTACTGGTAGAGGAGGTAGATTGATTTGAGGAGTTGGTAGGTTGAAGGTTGTTGGGTGAGGGAATTGGAGGGGAATGATGAGGGAGGTTGGGGATGGTAGGTTGGTGGTTGCGGGGGGAGGTGTGGGGAGGAAAGTTAAGGTTGGGATTAGGAAAGTTTGAGGAGGTGGTTGCTATGTGGCTTGGGTCCAGAGAATGTTCCCAGTTGACATTCTCAGAGAGGGCTTGAAATTTGTTTGTAATTTTGACGGAGGTGGGAGGAAATTGAGTGGAGGGGAGGATGACTGAGGTGTCTGGGGGGTCATCAGACGGCGAATTAAGGTTTGGGATCACAGGTCCAGGAGAGGGGTTCAGGAGCGGCACAGTAGGATGGGTGGTAGGTTTTGGTGGGAGGTTCTGAATTGGAGTATTCTGGCGAGGGGGAGGAGGAGGGGTAAGTCGGGGTTTACGATTGGAGCTGAGACCCCTTGGCTTGGAGGTTGGTGGTGGGCGCAAGATGGGATCTTTTGGGCATAAGGAACAAAGTCCGACGTCCACTTCTAGAGAATGAAGGGCTTACCGAAGAAGAACCAGAGTCCGCCTGTCCAGGCCAGCTAGTAGTCCTCAAGAGCTGAAAACTTTAAAAGGAAGAATCCATCGTCCATGGTCAGCAAGGAGAAAGCGCCTTTAAGGTTTCACGTTTTTTTTATGATGGCAAGCAAAGATTCATAGAATGGCCATTTGCCAATCGAGTAGCCCACAAGAGAGAGCGACCATTCCGGAGCGCCAGCTACAAACTGCTCATTAGTGAACTGAGCTGTGAAGTTTTGGGTTTGGACAAAGGAGAGGGAATGAGAGAATTTCGTGGAAACATGCGGGGTGGAAGCAAGCAGATTTTTCCAATCTAGAAGAGAAAGAGATGCCACAGTGGAAGGTGGAGTTGGAAAGGAAGAAAGCGGTGGAAAAAGGGAAGCATCCATGGGGAAAGACCCCCCGCCGGGGAAGGCGGCGCAAGATCAAAAGGGTCAGGGAAAAACCCTAAACCCTAGCAGAGCGAGGAGCCAATTAAATTTTAAAATTTAAATTTAAATAATTTTTCATTCTCTTTTCTCTCTCTTCATTTGTGCCTTTCTCTCTCTCCTTCTTCATCCATCTCTGTCTACCTTTTCTCTCCCTCTCTATCTTTCCATCCTCTTAAAAGCTGGAAAAATGAGCTTAAAAATTTTAGATATAATATAAAATATTAAAAAAATGAGTTTTAATAGAAAACACAATGATTGTTCACGTTTTTTGTTAAAACACAATTTTTTTTTGCGTTTTCTAACAAAACGTGATTTTGCAGTGCGTTTTTGCTCATTTTTAAATTAAAATTAAATTATGCTCCTTCTCTTAATTCTTTTTTTAAACCTAATCCTTTTAAAAATTTGCCCGTTATATTATTATGTTCATTTTATTAATTATAATAACATTAGTATTTATTATGTCATTTGGTTCAACCTCAGTTCAATTTAATAATATTATTAGTAAACCTCTCCTTTTTCCAGTTCATTGGCCAGTTCTATTTTCACAAGTGGTTGAGGGTTCTATGAATAGAAGTGTGAAGTTGGAACAGAAGAAAGAAGCATGCACAGAGATCTACCTTCTGTAATAAGAACACTAACACAACTAAGAGTATAATACAATTTAAGCCAATAAAAGATGAGAGAAGTACCTAAGAAGTTTAATGTTTTTTTTTTTTGGGAAAATTTGGGCTTGGCCAGTATATTAAAAAGCTGAGATGAAAAAGCAGTTACATGTAAAATGTAAAACTAACAAAAAGCTATGAAGAAAATTGCTCCTAGAACAAAATAAAGCAAGCTTACAGGGCTTCAAAACTACTCAAAAATTCCTATTACATCAAAAATTTGTAATGAACATCTCCAGCTCCAGATTACCTGCAAAAAACAAACAAAGCCATAGCATAAAAGGACTCAGATACCGATTAATTCATTCATCTTTGAGTTCTGCAGCGGACGACTTTCCCCTGGTTGCCAAGATTGGCCATCCAAGGTGATATTAAACTTGAGAAATTCATCATTGTCCAGGCTATGGCTTTGAGGAAGCAATTGATTTAGTAAAACATCAAAAGGATCTCCATGTGGTTGTTCCAGAAAAAAGCCCAGAGCTAAAACATCCGCAGCATTACTTCGGTCTGCCAATATCTCTTTAAACATATTCAGAAAATAGACTGGATTCCCAGCGCAGAACTCACATTGGAATAGCACAGTATAAACAAATGCTGGAAGGAAGTTCCAGCAAAGCAGGAAATTATAAGTTGCAAAGTAAAGTAGAAACCGATTTCCATTTGCCAACTTTATCAAAAACAGCGCTTTTAATGATGGTAGCGGTAGTATTACTGCAATTAGAAGAGCTACCAAATCTTCTAGCATTTCTTTCTTTCCAAATATAGTAGAGAGAGCAGCTCGCAAAGAGGAGGTAAAGGTTTTTGAGTTTTGGATTGCTGTTGTATTCCATTTTCAGCCACTCGAAAAATTACAGTAAAGAAGGTCTGAGAAGGAGACATCTAGACGCAGGAATAGTGCTATTGATCACAGCAAAAGAGTAGTGACATTCAAAAAACAAATGGTTAACACTTTCCAAATGGTCATTACATAAATTGCATATATCTGGAACAAGAATATTTCTTCTTTTCAATGCATCTTCAGTTTTCAAGCCCCCAACAAGAGCAAGCCATACATAAGAAGAGAATCTCAGAGAATTGTGATGATGCCAGATAAAATTAACCCAGTTGCAAGAAGGCAGCTGACTGTAATAATTTAAAACAAAGCTGCCAAAGATGATGTGTTTGTTTTTGATTCGTTTCTCCCAAATTAGACAGTCAGAGTTACTGTCAACAATAGGTGTAGCCAAAATATCATTTTTGATGGAAATAGGTAAGTTTTCAGGAAAAGCTCACGTACCATTTGAAATAAAAGTACTAACCAACTCAAAGTGATGAGTGGAATTCAGCCATAAGTAACCCAAAGGAAAATCTCCTATACGACTCTTCTTAAGCCAATGATCCCAATGCAGGGAAATAAGAGCTTTTTCATGTAATCTGAAAGAAAAATTAAGTTTGGCTCCAGCAGCAGTGTTACAAACCGATTTCCAAAAACCCAGAAGCAAAGCTAGGAGTTGGCCTCCAAGGTGACTTGTATTTGTAAATGAGCCATTCAGAAAAAGGAGATACAATATTATACATTCTTAGGATGACGGAGCAATTGTAAGCATATTGAAGAGCCTGTATTGATGGAATACCTAATCCCCCTAATTCTTTAGGTTTACAAACTTCATCCCCTTAAAGAGCTCACATGGGGAGGTCATGTGAAGAAGTTTAATGTTATAGTTCTCCATCCATAATGAGAGAAGTACTTGAAGTCAGCTATTACAGAGGGTGAGATACTATATTTTACGTAGCTTGAGGAGCTTGAGGCAAAAGGTTCTACAAGAACACACATTGATGATAAGTTAACAGATGCAAGGTTGTATATAAAAATTTAAATTTATAAATAAAAAATAATTAAGTTTTATGTCTATAAATCCCATTTGGATAAACACCTCAAATCTAAGAGAAATTATTTTGTACGAAGACCGGACGTAGAACGTTCTCCGGAGACCAACCAGAATGTGTCATGTCAACGGTATCGAGCCGCGGTGTACAGAGGTGACATGACACATTCTGGTTGATCTTCAAATGGCATTCGACGTTCGCATATAATAATTAATCCAAACTAAACGCAAACGAGTCGAGTCGAGCTCGAGCCAGGGGTTGTTCGAGTCGAGCTCGATTGTCTAATACCGAGCTCGAGCTCGAACTCGAGTCGAGCTCAAAATCCAAGCTCGAGCTCGACTCGTCTTCATGTCGAGCGGCTCGTCGAGCTCTGCTTTCGAACTCGTTGTCGCGTTCGTCTTCTTCCTGAACTCTGATGATGTCATCCCTCATCCCTATCTAGATCCTCTTCCCGACCACCGCCGTTTCGCCGTTGATATCCTTTGTGCCGAGTTCATCATCACGTTTGTCTTCTTCCCAAACTCAGGCGATGTCGTCTTGAGGACTCAAGCTAGCAGTAAAAAATGACGGACGTTGTCATCCAGATCTTCTCCGTCGTCTCTCCGAACTCCAGTTACGTCGTCCTGAGGCCTATTCAGTGGATTAGGATTTTGATTTCCTGCTCAACTCGTAGTTGAAAATGACGGGCAATTGGATTTCCCGCTTGCAAGATCGTCGAGGTCCCGCGTCCCAAATCCTTCAATTTGGATTTCCCGCTCGTCTGCTCCGTGGATTAGATTTCTCACCCGCAAGCTCCGCTGTCGAGCTGCTCGTCAAGCCGACTAGTCGAGTACGAGGCTTGTTCGAGCTCGATCTCGATAAGCCTTTGAGTTTGACTCGCGGGCTCGATAAGCTCAACTCGTGCTACCGAGTCTAGTCCGAGCCAGCTCATGAGTCAGCTTGACTCAGTTGCACCCCTAATCCAAACCTAAAGACTAAATCACCAAGCAATGTCAGCTTCGTAAATAAAAATGAAAAAGTTTTTTCAGGCTTCCTCCCACGTAAGCAATCCGGGTGCTCTCCCTTAATACTTTTCCATCATCCGATGAACACTACACAGATACATCTCAGCCGTCCCCCCTCAGTCTGATAAGACGCACTAGAAAATATATATAAAGATATATTTATTTGATTATTTCTTTATTTTTAGCATCGATCCTTCCAATTCCGCCTTTTAAAATCTCCACCGCTTGCACTATTTCTTTTCCTCGGCTCAAACCCGAATCTTTTATCTAATCTTTCTTTACTCGGTGCAGTCCACATTCCTCAATGGCTACTGCCGAGGAGGAGAACAAGGCTGCTTCCCATCCTGCTTACTACGAGGTAATCGAAATCATCTAAAAATCGCAACTTTTACTCCATTTTCCAATCTCTACTCAAATCAAGTAAAAAAATTTAATCTTTTTTCCTTGCAACAGATGATACTAGACGCCATTACGGAGCTGGGCGAGAAAGATGGGTCCAGCAAACTGGCGATTTCAAAACAAATTGAGGCCACTTACGGGGACCGCCTACCGGCAGACCATTCTGCTGTGCTTTCCGAATCGCTTGCCAAACTGACGGAGTCCGGCAAGCTTTTGTTCGTCAAGAGCAACTATTTGAAGCCCGATACCGACGCTCAGCCACGGCGCGGTAGAGGTCGCCCTCCTAAGCCTAAACCAGATGTTCCTGAAGGGCCTGAGCTTCAATCGACGAAGCAGCGCAGTTTGCCTGCAAAGGAAAATAAACCAGTTTCTGCTTCTAGTGGGAAGAAGCGAGGTAGGCCACCAAAGGGTTCGAATACAAATGGCGATCCTGCTCCGGATATTGCTGGGATAACGCCGACGGGGCCCAAACGTGGACGGGGACGACCGCCCAAGGTTAGTTCGGCGACGGAGGTATCTGTGGAGTGAGATTAGGTCGCATGAGGAGTTGATGTGGAAGGTGGTAAAGGGTGAATGATTATATAATGGTTCTGTGCTATGGTAGAAATGCTAATGAAAGTTTTTGTTCTTAGTTATTTTTTGGTGCTGTCTTAAGCTATCTTTTGTAATTCGAATGTAAAATGCTCTGATGAGGTAGGTTACTGTTAGCTGAAAAGGACTGACTTGATCTTATTGTTGGGGTCTTTACTTTTTTATTGGTCTGTTTGTTACTCCCATCAATGGACTTTTTTGATTCAAAGTTGGAACTATTCTGTCTATGAGGCTAGTAAGTCCAGATATGTTGACTAAGCTGCTGATGTTTAAAAAAAAAAAAAGATAGTGTTTTTTTGGTTTTTTATTTCGGAGATGATGTATGATTGATTGAGGATCAGAACCTTCACTATTACTTTTCATGACAAAAGTGAAGTAGCTATGTTCAGACCATCTCCAACCAAATTGCATACCACCTAATGTCGTCTGTTGTTCGCTGCATTCAAACTCTAAATCTCACACCAAAAATTGGTGGGTGAACATTACAATGTTAATATTGTTGTTGAATTGTTTACCTTTGTCAAAAAAAAAATAAAAAATTGAGTTTTGGAATCTGCTAAAGAAGAGTGCAAAAAGGAGAAAAACATGTGAAAGAGGAGAGAAATGGTTGCATTCATAGTAAGTGTGTGAAAGAAGAAAGAAATGTAGTTTGATTGTAGATGAATCACAATATTTTGAAATTTTACTACATTTTAGAGTGGAAATGAGTTTTTCGGTTGGAGATGCCCTCAACGAGCTATTGATAAACACTAAGGTAGTTCTTAATATTTGGGAAGCCATTTTTTTGTATTTTTTTATTTTGTACAAGAGAATTGTTTCTTTTTTGTTTGCTTTCATTTCAAATAAATAATATTGTTTATAATCATAATAACTATTTAACTGTTTTTGAAATTAAAATGTATTGTAAGTTGAATTGAAGGATATCCAGAGTTTTTTGTTGTATGCATACCTATTGATCAACATCTTTCTGATTTGTTGGGGATTTTTCTTGACCTATATACTATGACTTTAGTTCTTAAATGTTTTAAATTGTCCTTAAGGTTATTATTTGATTATTTCTATGGTTCCTAGTACCTTATATGTAAATCCTTGATCAACTTATCTCATCTGATTGCCACAGTCAATCTGAATATTTAATATGTGGTGTTAGTATGTTTCAGCCCAATGCCAATTTAGTTATGTGAAACTCAATGAATAATTTTTTTTGTTGTATTTGCTTATTGATTTAGTAATGATAATCAAGGTGTATTTTCTATGTGCATTGCTGTTAATTGTAGAAACAATGATAATTATGCCTTTCAAATTCTAAATATAGTAATGCCATACTCACCTATGCTTACTCTAAATTTATATCATCAATTCTTTGTTATAGATGATTTGATGAATTTTTTACTACTTATGATATCCAGAATTAAGTTGTTTCATAATTTTTTTCAAGTGGTGCTGCAGTTAACAAGTATTTATCATGAAGGTTGATAAAGTACTTTATTTTTGTTGATTGTTTTTTTGAATTCTTGAAACTTTTAATTTATTGTTTGGGGAAAATAAGGTGGTTGAAGGCCATGTATTAATTTGACTGGGTTATATGTATGTTGCATTAGGGCATCTCCAATTGAATTGAACGTCACTCGCCTATTAGCTGTTTGTAGTTGTTGCAAGTTTCCACCTGAACGCAAAAAAGGATGCATTTTTTTTTCTCCGCTGTGAGCATTGCTACACCAATATTGGTGTCACACTTCAAAACGTGAAAATAGCGTTTGATTTGCTGTTCAATTGGATGGTTGTGACTATTGCAAACTGGAGAATGCTGTTTGGTTGGAGATGACCTTTATTGCAAGGGCATGCCCGTGTGACCATCTGGTGTTGATCTTCTTCGTCAATATGTATGCTTAATAAAATACCATTTTCATTGGTTTGCCCTAACTGCATTTACATTGGTTTTAGTTATTTCATATACTATTTTTATTTTCCTGTATTAAAATTGAAATGTATTGGTTTTCAGGTTTATCTGTTTGTTGAGATTATATTTGAACATAATGGTGTTCTTATGTGAGAGCATTCATTGTTTACCACTATCATGGCTGATGACATTTGAACTCTATAAGATGAGTGAAGCTTTATAGGATTATTTTATTTGTATGATTTAACCTTCTTTTTCTCCTTAGAAGCCACTAGTTGGAGTTGGTTTCTTCAATTATGTTTATCTTAAGCAAAATTAGGAAGAATTAAGCAATGAATTAATTTATTAAAAGAATGATTTGTAATTGACTTTGATTTGATGATTTGAGTATCTATAATATAAGTATTTATAATTATTGTTGACTATATGACTTTCTCTGTTTCACTAATTGCTGCTCTACTAGTAGTGTTCTATGAAGCACTGTGAATATGTTGGAACTGAGAAGCCAGTATAGTGCTGTTTATTGTGTATTGAATATAAGTCATGCATTGATCTGTTAAAGTTCACTTTATCATCTAAGTAATATGTCAATATTGTCATGGTCTTCACTATTTAATTTTCTGATGTATCATTTCTTTCATGTTACTTTGATGAGAATATTAATTACAAGCAATACATACATGCTTTAGAAATAGAATAAGGTTGTGGTGTTCATCTATCCTTCATGGTGCCCCTGCCCCAAAGGTGAAATTATTCTGTGCGGATATGGACGCCGTCCGGAGGCGATTCAGAATGTGCCATGTTACCCGTTTGTTGTGTACCGTGGTTGTGTACCGCTGTATCGGATGATGTGGTGCCTTTTTATTCGCCTTCAGACGGTCCGATGTCCGCACAGAATAATTTCTCGCCCCAAAGGGGATGATGAGACAAAAAGGGGATGGCTTTTTTCGTGGCAGCAATTGCCGCCGAATGATGTTGCAGTCAGTGGCAAGAGTTATATACTGTAGCAGAGGACTGGTTGAGTACAGTTGGGGCTATGCTAGCCTTTTTATTCTGGCACTTTAGATCTTTTAAGGACTGCTCAGTCATATGCATATTTTTATTCTCAGTAAAAGGACAAACATTTAAATGTATGTGTTTCTGCATGTTTGGTTACTCAACATGGTTATTTCTTACGGGTTTCATTTACTATCATATAATTGAACTAACATATGTGGAAAACATCATCAAACTGTTCTTACATTGAATCTTTTTGTTATTATTTTTAAACTTTTGCAAGATTTATGTTGCAGCTTGCTTTTTAAAAAAGAAATGTTGATTTTTGTGCTTGCAAACATGTACTATTGATATTAAACGTAAACAAATTGATTCTATCTGCATAGGCAATGGATTTTTGAGCTTCAAGTTTGAAGATGATGGTCGCGTAAATAGAATTCAGGACAGAAGTGTTTCTGAAAGTGTGATGGATGCTTATTTCCTTTTCAGTTCTTATATTGATTCTGGATGTTCTATTAAATGAAACTGGCAAGTTTTTTGTTGGCTTCTCTATGTTTTTTTCATTGTATGTTTTCTTGTGTTGAATTTTCTAGCAGCACAAGCTTTTTGGCTATCATAAAAAGTTGGCCTTATGATGACCTGATTAGGAGAGTAGATGAACTAGATTTGATTTATGTTAAAAAAGATAAAGGTAGGCCTAAAAAGATTTGGTTATAAGTATTAAATATGATTTTTTATTAGATTTAATGAGAATTTAACTCTTAATAAGACATAATGGAGAGAGATGATTCAGGTAGGTGACCTTAGGGGTGTAAACGAGTCGAGTTGAGTATTGACATTATCAAGCTGAGCTTGTTTAGGTCATGTTGAGCTCGAACTCGAGTTGAATATTGACATTATTAAGCTGAGCTTGAACTTATGAAGCTTAAAATTTTGTTATCAAAAAGTTCTTAAGAAAAGGGTATATTAAAAATTTTTAAATATATATTTTACAATTGAATAGCTTGAGGAGCTAATGAATCGAGTTGGATTGAACTTGAATTCGAACTCGAGCTTGTTTAGTAAACGAGCTCGATTATAGACTCAAGTTAGGACTTAAAACTTGATAAATTCAACTTGCGAGCTCATCAGCAAATTGAGATCGAGCTGACTCGGCTCACACCCCTAGCCGACCCAATGTAGTGGGAATAAAGGCTTTATGTTGTTTTACATTTGCTTGCAACCTATGCTTGTAACTTATTAAAACTGTTGAGTTGTTTTTAGTAGGAGTTTTTTGTAGCAATTATAATTCTTATTACAATTTCCTGTACTTGTAGAACTTTATTGAAGCCCTCTACGATTCAACCAAGATTATTTAACTACGAGATCAAAATGTTTGTAAGAAATAGAAAATAGAATATCATAGAAGTTTACAATGTAGAGACAGAAACTATGAATATATAGTTGTTGCAATAATAAAGAAGCCATTGAAAACAATCAAACATGGTGAGTTGATGTTGTGCTGATTTACTAAGTGTAGTTTAAAATGATTTTAAGATATATTATAAAAAATCTTCAATAAACCTCTTCATTCTAGATAATTTATGTTTTTATTTTTAAACTTAATTTATTTTTTCTATATTTTTATCTAAAATAGAAATGTTTGGTACATTTAAACTATATTATTTTTATTTTTCCTTGAATATTAAATAAATGGATTTATGTGGTGATACCGGTAGTCATCAATAGAGCAGTGCTAATAGTTGATGACAGTGTTGGTGGCTGGTGGTGGATAGTGATGTTTAGGCAACCGTTGTTGGAGGTGATAGCCAGTAGTGTATAGTTTGTGGAGGGCGATGGAAATATGCTTTTGAGTTATTTTCAGACGAAGATACCAGGCTTTTTAATAAATAAAGTTAAAATGTCAGCTAAAAAGTTACGCGACATGTTACTTGTAGGAGCTTCTCGACTATTCTTCTTCTTCTCAGCATCTTCTCTATTTTTGACGATTGTAGAGAATGTATCTTTGGCTTGAGATAAAATTTGAGGTGATTGTCTCTCTATCCATATCTGAGAGGCTGTGTATATTACAAGGCTATTGTCATAGAGAAGAATGCCTTAGCTTAGAATAATATAATTATATATGAAATATCACTACAATATTAGGCTTATAAAGCCATCTTAGATGTGAATAAGATAAGAGATGGGGCTGTGTTTTTTGGGGAGAGAGCATCAAAGATGTTGAGCTAAAGGAACAATATGATGCTCAGGGCAAGAATTTCTTGTCATGGCTTATGAACAAATTTGTAAGTTCTTATTTTTTCTTATGATTAATGATGCAAACGTATGCTTTGCTCGCAACAATTGTCTATCTTATTTTATAGAAGCAAATGTCCCTCCCAAGTTGGTGTTGGAGCGTAGAGTTAATGAGTATATTTATAAGTTTGTTGTACATACTCTCACTTAGGCTTCATTTGAGACGGCTTTCTTAATACTTCTTAAAGCTATTTTCTAGTACAAAAATTAAAAATTTTATATTAAAAAGCAACTGTATGAAGCAGTAAAAAAGCCGTCCCAAACGAAGCCTTAGTCTATCTTAACTAGGATTATAAAGGAAATGAGTACTCCTATTTTTGGAGAAATTATTCTGTGCGGACGCCGTACATCATCTGGAGACCAATCAGAATGAGCCACATCAATATCGTGGCTCGGTACTGCTCAATACCGTGGCTCGGTATCGCGATCGATATTTCTGACGTGACTCATTCTGATTGGTCTTCATATGTAGAACTGTATTTGACGTCTACACAGAATAATTTCTCCTATCTTTGAGGAGATGGTAAGGGAAATTGCGAGAAGCTTCAAGAAATTACCAGCAATCAATTTGAAGATCGCAGAGAAGAGAGAAGGGCCTGTGGAAACTTAAGAAACTGGAGGCACTGCAGACAGTAGGGAGATTATAACTGCCTATTCTCAATGAAATTATTAAAATTGATGACATTTTTTTTATATATTTTTTGGGATTCATCAAATATACAGATAAAAAAAAATATTTTTTTTGATGAATAATTTTAATTATATAGTTTAATATTAGATGCATTTAACTTCAGACATAAATAACAGCATTCACATTCATATCAGGAGATAATACTTTTCTTATAGAAACAGTATCAACCAATATACTTAGAATTCAAAACAAAAACACTTCTTAATCTATCTATATAACATCTTGATATCATCTTTGCTCATACTTTTGTTGAATGCAAAGCAATCTTCCTCTCAAGCCCAGTTTTGTCAGCTCCAACAACCTTATCAATCTCCTTACCATCTTTCACAAAGAAGAAAGTAGGAACACTGCTCACATTCCACTGGTGGGCGACATTGTGAACTTCGTCGATGTCAATCTTGAGGAAGACGGTCTTGGGGTGCCGCTCCGCCAGGCTCTTGTAGACTGGTGCGATCGACCGGCACGGTCCGCACCATGCCGCTGTGAAGTAAAGAATGGCTAATCTTGACAGTTTCGTAGCTGCCTTGAGCTTTGTTTCGAGCTCGACCGATGAGTGAATGCCCACAACATTACCTGCAGATAAATGGCAAGAAGTGTGATGCAGCTTGCATGCCAGTACAAGCATTATTTGCAAGTAAGATTTTGTTTGGGATAACTTTCTTATAGCTTTTTAAAGCAGTTTTTTCTTAAAAAAGTCTAGTTCAAGATATTTTTATACTAAAAATTTACTTTAGAAAATAGTAAAAAAGTTGTTTCAAAAAAAGCCTAAATCACTCGAGCAATGTACAAGTATTATCATCATCATTCGTAGAGTTGTCAGCAAGCTCTAATCCGTCATTTATGGCGATGCCAATGATGGGGTTGCAACACATAAGCACCCCATCTAAGAACTACAATGTGGCAGATGGTGCATAGCATCGAAATAGATAAGTTTTCAGATTGTAACTTCCTTTCTTATAGAATGTGTATGATATAGGCTTCATTTGGGACGGTTTTCTTATTGCTTATTGAACCAATTTTTTAGTTAAAAAAATTTATTTTTTGTACTAAAAAGCTATTTTAAGAAGCAGTACAAAAGAAGTCCCAAACAAAACCATAATGGTTACAATCAAAATGCTAAAATTCATATACACATTTAACCTTCCTATTATATTTGTCAATGCTGAACAGTGTATCATAGCAAAGGAGCGCATCATTTTAAATATTACGCAAAACATTAAAAATTATGAATCAAAATACAAATAAACATGAAAGACTACTAAATTGAAAGATAAATCATCGTGATAAGAAAATAACAAAAATAATGCTTAATTTCAAATGCTTAATAACTTGACCAATTAAGTTCAACTGTAGTTTGAACTAAATCTGACATTCTTTTGAATACCTAATAGTGATCAGTATAACTAATACTAACATGCGCATGCTAACAAATTTTGAACAACAAAATATAATTTGGAAATAGCAAAGTTAGAGTCAAAGGCATGAAAGGATACCTTCGTCGAAGAAGACAAGGAGTGCGATTGCTTTGAGAGGAAGGCAAGTCAAGCGTGCAGTTGTTGTGTGAATGTATGAGGAAGACAAGACAACTTATTGTGCGCAATGCCTTAGCCAAACTGGGCCGAGACCGAGTAATTGCTATGTGACCAATTGTTGTGATTGCAAGGTGGAGATTGTGCAACCAAGATGAGGCCGAAGGAGTTCATGCTTGGTTGAGACCGTGCGGCCAAGACAAAGCCAAAGGAGTACGTGCATGATCGATACCGTGCGAACGAATGACGTTCTAGTCGAGTGAGATAATGTTGCGAGTAAGTGCAAGAATCTTGATCAACGGGATAAATATTTAATGCTTGTTGGAATAATTTAAAAATAATTAAATTTTAAATTAGTGAGCACTATGGGGGCTATGCTCCATGTGCTATTGTCGCTGTATATTGCAAATACGTACACTATTTTGAGCCATTGCACCATGTTGCGTCATGCACCATGGACTATGATGCGCTATTTTGTATTATTGACATGTAAACTATCTAGTTTAACATGTAAGCTCAAATTTAAATCTAGAGCTTTCTAGCCTATTTTCCACACTTAAATCCTATCATGAATTTGCTTCTTCAGCTCTTTGTCTTGAATTTCCTTCTATAACAGACGAACTTTAACACACCCTCTCAAGCAAAAGAACAGAGGCCTTCCATTCTAAGCATGGAGGCGATTTCATGAAATATTGCTCCATTAATTAGAAAAAAACCTTTGTTTGATTGACTTCCTGAGGCTGCGGAGACATAATACATGTCCATTATATCTTATTCCAACTTGTCCTTGAAGAACTGTATGCTAATCTCAATATGTTTTTCATGATGATCATGTTTATTTGCTACAAGGGCTTTACCACTTGATTCTTAGCTCATCTAGGTTGATCTTTTACCATAACAATTAACAATTCCCCAAGGCAATAGCCTTGAATTATGAATCAACATAGAATTTAGCGACCATACTCTATTTTCGCTCCTCCATATTACTAAATGTTGATCTTTTATCTACTAGTAAAACTTGTATATTTGCATCTCTCTAGGCTTTTAGTGTGAATCCATTGTTCTTTTTTCATAGAACTTCTTTAGGCAGATAACTTAGATATTGAAGCACAAAATAGAAAACTTACAGGTGTGGCTCTCTTGACTTATATATAAAATGGCTGATCACTCCAACAAAGTATGCAATGTCTAGTTGGATATGGGCAAGGTAAATCAGTTTTAAGACCAATCTCTCATAAATCTCCTTACCAATGCTTGGTTCTTTTTTTGATTCCCCTAGTGTATGATTTGGCTCAATAGGTGTTGCAACCTAGCCATTTAGCTTCCTTCAAGAGTTCTATTTTATATATATATTGTGGGCTCCGAAAATTCGGCCCCGGCCTCCGCCCGCACTATTTGCTTTTTGCTTTTCGCAGATAATTTTAACGGATTAAGTTCCGGGGTAAATTTTGGAACGCAGATGGGTTTGTAGATAAGACACTACCCAGAGATTTCGCTCTCATTATGCGAGGACTTTATGATCTGAGTTCTGGTTTCCTATAGGCGCAAGCCTCTATAATTAATTAGCCCTTCCGATAACGAGAGAGAACTTTCGATTAAGGCTAGTCGTCAATCAGATACGTATAAATACGTGTTATCTGGCATATAGTAGCAGCATGAGTTTGAATTTGGGAATTTAGAAAGTTTAATAGTTAAAATAGTAAAATTTCACCATCTTGCACTTAAAGCGGATGGTGGGGGAATGGATGATAGACTCGATCAAGATCCCATGTTTCCGTCATCGCGGGCCATCGTGGTCCCTAGTCTACTTAATCAGAGGAGGTAGTCGACCCAACCTGACAGAAGGATCCTTGTCGGCAGTCATGGGTTGCTTCGTCCAAGGGGATCTTGTAGACCTGTGGTAGGTATTTGTCTAAAGGGATAAATTTGAATCCACCTTAACTTATAGAGGGCTTTGTGCCCTATCAATCATATCCTACTGATTCATATCTCAAGGATTTGATGACACTAAGGAACGCATTGGCTCTGGCCATAACTGATATTTCGTGGTGCCATTTAATGGCAAAACCATTCGGTTTAGATGGCATCGGGTCATAACCATTTATCCTGCGGGGCCATTTGGCGGCAAAACCACATCCTTATTGGCAGGAGATTGTTTGATAATGAATCCTAGTGATATTTTCGACCATGAACACCTCTGGTTGAGATAGACATTCAACACAGCCATCATCGAGGTGTTTGGAGTCATTTCCATTTAATTAAACTTTGTCGACACTATCAACTTGCCGATAAGAGATCGGGTTTCGTAGGCTTTGTGCATTTATTAGTGAATTCATAATGTTATAGGCCTTGAAGGCCTGATGTAAATATATTAAAACAAATATATCGGTCGCCACAATCATATATTTGTTTGATGGTTCGAACCCTGTCGACTCCTATTGGTTTGTATAGAAGGATCATGTTCGAACTTGAATTCACTTATTGACTCATGCAACATCCCTAGACGTCACGTATGAACTTATAACACGCTCGTCGGGTCCCATGTGGATGTTTGAGGGCATTTTATAATTAAACCCTATCAACTCTTTTTTACCTAATTAAGAGGATCATGTTCAAATTTATTGACCCGCGTGACATTCCTAGACGTCACGTGTGTGAATACAAAGGTTCTGAAAATCGGACCGGACAACGTACCGAAAGAGGGAGAGGTTTACGGTTCGACCGGTCGAACAAGGGTCAAATCGGGGTTGAACCAGATGGCGTAATAAATAATAATATTTTTAAAAATTAATAAAATAAAAATCATATAATATAAGTATATGAGTATTTAATAATATTTATAAATTTTAAAATATATAATAAAATTATATATATATATATATAAATATCATTTAATAATAATATATTTATAAGAATAATACTTAATATAATATATAAATTTATAATATTAAAAATTTATGATCATTAATATAATATAAATAATTAAATATATGACAATTTAATAATATTTATAAATTAAAAATATATATAATACAAAATTATAAATATAAATATCATTTTAAAATAATATATTTATATATTTATAATTAAAAATATTTATAAGAATAATATTTAATATAATATATAAATTTATAATAATAATATTTCATAATATAATTATTATAATATATATTATAAAAAAATTATAATACATATTATCCAAATTTGTAGCCTAACTAAGCAAAAATTTGAAACCTAACTAACCCAAATAAGCCTAAATTCACATTCTAAAATATTCATGCAATTTTTTTAGTCCCACATCATAGGGAGAGTTTGAGGATATTCCCTTGAACCCTATATAAATTGAGAAGTACACTCTTTTTGCAAAACAAATTATGTGAGGGATTTAAGATAACTTGCATGTATTATGGTGAAATTAATCATCATATTTAATAAAAAAAATTTAAAAAGTTTAAAAAATTTTAATAAACTAAAATTTATTTTTAAAATTTTAATTAAAACAAAAATTAAATATTTTTATAAACCGGCCAGTTCTTTCCAACCCAGACCGGTTCAACGGTTCATCGGTTGAACCGCCGGTTTGATCCGGTCCGATGCAGAGCCGGTCCTGAAGCTGGATTGTACCGACCAACAGACAGGTTCACGGTTGAACTGGCCGGTTCGGTTCGGTTTTCAAAATAGTGGTGAATACATCATGCTCGACGGGGCCCATGCGGGTGTTTGGTTATATACCCCATTTTAGTGTACCTATGTTTATACAGGTTGTAGTGCATGTGCGAGGGTACTTTAAACATTTGATGGCTCTTCTTTCTACTACGACAGCTTGTAAAGATTTATGTTTTTGTTTGCTGCATATCATCTGCTTCCACCCGCAAATGATGGATGTGTTTAATTGCCATTGGATGGAGTTTATTGCAGGGGCATTGTCATGTTCTTTACTATAATTTGTGCGTGCTTTGCATTTACTGCAGTCCTCTTGCATTTTGTTTGTAGGCAATATATTTAACATATAACGGATCTCCTACAATAGCTCGTAGGAGCTTGTGTTTGGCGCAGTCCTTTATACATTTCTTCTTATAGATGACATGCAGTGTGTATGGTGGACTTGTATAATTGATGTTTTCTTGCAGTCAAATATATATACCCATCCAAATTTCATCTCTTTGATTTTTATTTGTTTGTTTGCATACGGATGTTGATTGTGAAGGTCCTACTGTGTTCATCACATACAAGATCCTTCTAGTAGCATTTGAGTGCATGATAGATATATATCACCTTCTCTTGAACATTCTGAGCCATCTGAATTTCATCGTTCATTATTTGCATTTGTTTGTAAATATTCATCTGATGCTTCAGCACAAGTCCCTTGTTCTGTTAATTAATGTTTTTCTAGATGACTTGGTTTCACCAACTATCTCTTTCACATCAACTAGTGAGTTATTGTGTTCTTAATGTCACCTTAGTGTTGAAAGTATTGTTGTAGGCATTGCATTCATCCCTCCTTACATACAAGTTGATCAGCAGGGCCATCACTTACACTTACCTCTCTTATTAATTAACGTTCGTTATGCATTAATCTTTATTACTTGTAAGAGACCGAGATTTTTGCTAGCAGTTTGATTTGTTGATTATAGAAGCATTTGATCTCTAGTAGATTGTAGGGATGTCACCACATTTATTTCATTAATGATATGAGCATCATCTAATCTTTTTAGAGATTAATTTGATCATTTGCCCAAACCACATATATTATGACTTTCTTGTTGCTAGCGATCAAGCTGTACTCATAGATCTCTTGTCCTAACAGAGGGGTTGCAATGTCTACAAATACATGGTGAACTTAACATCATGGATCATTAACATTTGTTGTCTAGTTGAAGTGACAATTGGAGATCTTGCATTGCTACTTATACAAATGTTTAGGGGTGTCAATTTCGGGTCACAGGTCGGGTTCGGGTTGAACCCGATAATGACCTGGCATAATTCGGGTCAACCCGACCCGTTTGTAAAAATGGGTCGATTCTGCAGACCCGAACCCGACCCGGGGACATGCGAAAGGCCATGAGTAGCTTCGTGACAGCAGCGTCTGGAGGCATTGGCGGTCCTTCAACTGGCGTTCGGCGATAGTAGGACATGACAATGATCATTCAAAATGGGCGAAGAGATGCAAAGGCGGTGGGCGTAGCGACGCGGTCACGCGAGTGGGCAGCACAGCGGGGGGGGGGGGGGGGGGGGGGGGGGGGCAGACGGGTTAGCGGAGCTCAGCGGCATACAGCTCGGTCACGCGGGGGCAGCTCGGTCAACGGGTCAATCCATGTCATTTTCGGGTTTCCGGGTCAACCCGAATCAGACCCGGTTCGGGTTGACCTGAACCCGAAATTTTCATGTCGCGTTTTCGGGTCGTGCAAATATTGACACCCCTATAAATGTTACTAAGTTCCATGTTTGCACCTTATTGATTTTTGGAGCTTTGGTCATTACAAGTATCATGTTCAAATTTAGGCATTATCCAACTTCTCTTACACTTGGACTTGTAAGCATATAATTCAATCAATGACATTATCACACTTGAATGGTTAAGATTCTCTTCTCGAATATTTAGATTTTGATTATTCATTTGTTAAACCAAAGTCTAGTCCCAATTGTTCCACTCGAGTTTAAATTCCTCTTGGCCAAACTCATTTCAAGTCTTTTGCATCATTCAATTTTATTAAGTCTCTTATTTGCATTTGTTCTAGTTTGAGTCTAAGATATGTTCAAATAAAGTTCAAGCTCAATATGAGCCTCTTCTGTTCGAGTCCCATGTTGTCCTTGCAAATTCAATTTCATATCCAAATTATATAAGTCATGATTGCTTGAGTTCTAGCAGCAAGCTCAAGTTCCATGTCCCCTGTGAATGTTCAAATAGGTCTCCTTCTTTTGTTCAAATCATTGCTTGCATTCGAATCTATTTCATGTTCAAATTCATTTCATTTAAGTTCAAGTATTTTTATAAATCATTTTGCATCCAAATGCAAGTCCAAATATAGTCTCATGTTCACCCGAAATTTTGACAGCCTCCCAGCATCTCCCCAGTTTAAGGGAAACTATGTAAAACTGAGCCTCCTGCCACGCTAGAGAAAAGCATGCACAGTTAGTGTCATAGGACACCGCGGCCGTAATTTTTGTCCCCCACCACACTTCGAGCATCAGTTTAAAATAAACAATTTTATATTTAACCCCGCCTCAACGTAGGCGTCAAACCGGGTTCCCTTCCCACCACACTAGAGAAAACCATGCATAAGTTAATTTTTCGGTGCCCTGCTAACGCCGAAAACAGAGTTTTGTGCTTACCCGCCCTGTCGCAAGCATCGTAACGAATTCCCTACTACCACGCTAGAGAAAAGCATGCATATGTGGTCGTTCGCCGCGTTGCAAGCGTCGGGAATGGGTTTTCCATGTTTAAAGAGCATTATACCTTCGCGATGGTTGATGACGACAGTGTGATGCCGATGAAAAGCACAAATCATTGCTTTTTTAACATCTTTTTTTCTCTTTTTTATATATATATATATATAATAATAATAAATACTAATATGCAGAAATTAAACTAAATCGATAATGTTAAAAAGAAAGTATAATAAAATGTGGTATTTAGAGATCAACCTCCTCTCGTCTCTGTAAGTTGGTCTCAATAATCAGTTGATGGATTTCAAAGGATCAGATGGCTATAAGAAGGGGTCAGGTATGGGTTTGAATTGGAAGTAGAGATGGGTGGAGGAGAAGAGGTTGGGAAGCTATGAGAGGGGATTGGCCGCAAGAGCAAGGATCGGTTAAGGGATTTGCATTGGGGTTTGATCGGAGCTTATAAGAGAGGTAGGGATCTCTCTCTCTCTCTGGATCAAATAAATCGGGAGGTTAGATGTGGGACAGAGAGAGCGACGGGTTTGGAGACCAGAACAAGGTCGACTGCAGGCTCTGGTGGAAGGCTCGAGTGGAGGCCAGCTTGATGGGGTCGACCTTGGACTGGGATTCGCGACTCACACAGAGGCCAGTTAGGGCTGGGGTCGCGATTTGGAACTGACGGGAAGAAAGGCTTGGTTGGGTTGGATGCGACTTGGGCTCTGGTTCCAATCGAAGGAGGAGACGGAAAGGAATTCTGGCGTCATGTTAGCTTCAAGCGTTGAGAGCTCGAGAGTCCACGTATGTAGAAGGAGAGTATTGTCGAAGCCTTTTGCTTCGTTCCCTTGCCTTTTAACGACAAAGGGCAAAGTCAAGACAAAGCACGTGATCAAGACACATGAGGCGACACTTCGGTGCCGTCTGCAGATCAGGTATGGGGTGTCTGCATCTACAGGATTTGCGGTAGAGCTCCACCACAGGTAATGATTTACATTTTTTTTTATTCCCATTCTTTGGCTTATCTGGTAGAGGTCAACATATATATAAAAGGAGAAACAGATACCCTGCTTAGAGCACGAGACTTCAATCAAAAAAGAAAAATACTTCAATTTTCAAAGCTCCTTTTTATCTCAATTTCTTGATTAAACATTGTCTTAGATTTTTTTTTATTCCATTTCCCTTAAGTCAGATTGTAATTAATCAGATTTTTTCGGAGGGTAGTGTCAGTGTTTAACTTGATATGGGCGTAAGCACTCATAGTTAATTACCCCTCTTAACACGTAAGAGAGAACTTTCGATTGAGGATAAATAATTTTTAGATAATTTAATTTCAATTGTGGGGAAAATGGAGGCAAACCCGATCAAGATCTCATGGTTTCGTCGTCCCAGGTATACCGTAGTTTCAATCTACCAACACTAATAATTATTGATTGTAGTGTCCAGGGAATTTGATTAACAGCCATGGGTTGCCTCCTCTTAGGGATCATGAGTAGATTGAAGTGGTTAAATATGAATTTTAGTTTTAGTTTGAATTTTGTTTGTGGTTTGAGGTTTACATCTATTAGAATACCCAAAATTTATTTAATTTAGAATTTATGACTTCATTTAGAAGTAATCCCAAAATTTGGATTGGAGCGTGTCTTACGACTTCTTTAGAAAGTAGCCCATGTATTTAGATTTAGGTTGAGACTTACAGCTTTCGTCAGAGATTTGATTTGGAATGGGACTTACTATATTTATGAGTTGCCTACTTGCCCAAGGATGGATTTTACAACCTAACTCTATAATAAGGCTGTATGAAGGTTTTAATTGTTTGAGTTGGTTTTATGACTTTTATTAGGAAGTATTTCCTGATAAGCGGGTCTTACAATTTAATCTTTTAGACTAAGATGCCCATTGATTTAAATTAGATTGTTTGGGGTTTAGGATCATTGCTATTTATTTAATAATTTTCCTAAAGTGTAGGACTTACGGCTTCACTTAGAAGTTGCCTGATAGCAGGTCTTACAACCTAATCTTATAAACTAGGATGCCTATAAATTTGAATTTAATTATTTGGATTTTTAGGATTATTACAACCTATTTAGCAATTTTTCTAAAATACCGGGCTTATTACTTCCCTTAAAAGTTGTCAATTGGCGAGTCTTACAACTTAATCCTATAGAATAGGATGCCCAGGGTGAGGGATCTAGGTTTGTGTCATCACCTAAACATTTACTTAGAGGTCGGACTTACAACTTCTATTAGAAGTGGCCAGTGTTTTAATTGGGGATTAGGAGTTAGGTCAATTTTACCTAAAACTCTTCCATAAGGTCGATCTTATTTCTTTCCTTTGAAAGTTGCTGGGTAGTTGGACTTACAACCAAGTTCTTATAAACAAGGCTGCCTATGGATTTGAATTTCATTGTGTGTTTGTTAAGAGGATGTCAGTTGTTTAGGATTTGTTACTTGGAGAGTTTAATATGTTTGTGAGTTGGATTGAGTTTGTAATTTTGACACTTACAAGCAGTTTGTTTTAAACTCTCAAATTTAAAAATGATTTGGATTTAAATTACTCTTGGATTTTTTTATTAAATCAATTTTATTAATCAAAATTAATTAATTTTTACTTAATTAATCTCGATTAATTAATTTAATTAATCAATTATAGTTGTAATTAAACAATTGATTATTTAAATTTGACTTTCTCCCCAATTGTTCTTAAAAAAAAGTTTTATAATTTCCCAAAAAATTTCGACAGCCTCCCAACGTCCCCTCCCCACCGAGAAAGAAACCGGGATGGCATCTACCGTAGTTTCTTCCTACTCGGACCTAAGGTTAACGACGTAGGATCTTTGAATTTAAAACCATCAAACCAGGATTTGAGATCGACTGCGTGGGGCCTTCGAAAAAATCATCTCGGTCGGACTTAAAGTCAACGACATGAGGTCTTTGACACCTGTTTAAAATTCTATCTTCTATTTTATCTGTTTAATATCATTTTTATTATATGTATATGTATAATATCATATAATATAATATATAATATAATATATATGATATCTATTGTATCATAAAAAGGGAGGGATGGAGTCTGATCGGGTTGGCTAGGGCAAGCACAAATGGATGGAGAAGCAACTCGTGCAATCTTTGTGCCTTCTGCGAATCGAGGTTGGACAGTAAGGAAGGAGCCGAAGAAGCGACTCGTGCGACTTCTACACCTCTTGCAAATCAACGAAGTCGAACAACGATGGGAAGCCGAAGATGTGACGGGCAATCTCTGTGCCTCCTGCGAAGCAATGAAGACGAACAACAACGGGGAGCCGAAGAAGCGAAGTTAAAGAGTGACAAGGAGCCGAAGAAGCGGGGTGTGTTATATTTCCCTCTCCTGCGAAGCAACGAAGTTGGACAATAATCAAGAAGCCACGCGATCCCTTTCTCCTTTTTTTCTTTTTATTTTTTTCGATCGCTCCTACCGATCATTTTTAAAGGAAATGATTGGCCATTTATTTCGATTTGAATGAAAGGTTATTTGGTGTGGAAGCAAACCGTACGAGGTGGGACCCACTTGAAGGCAGGTATCTTAAAAAATTTTCTGTTATATTTCTTTTTTTTGTAGTCAACAAATTGCCTCTCAAAGAAATTCTTGGGTGATTTTCACGCAAGGAATTTGTTGCAAACTTTGATTGTGTGATTTCAACCTTTTATATAGATTGATGAAAAATAACTCGCATAAAAGGTTTAGAAAGTTTCAGCCCTTAGGCTTACTGAACTTATGGATTTAGCTCGACTCTTAAGTTTATGAGCATAAAAATTTTAGAGATCCGTGTTGACCTCTGCATTAAGATAAAAAAAAAAGATAATAAACAATTGCTAAAATGATTACCTGTCGTTGCCCATGCCGCAAATCCAGTTGAGATCCCGCCGTTGCTACAGTCGCCCATATCCTGTTCAAACGGCGTCGAAGCGGAGCCGACCACGCAGAGCTGACCACGCGCGATTTCTCCTCGATCAAGCCTCCCTCAGCGTCGTTAAATACCGCTCCTCTCATACGATCTCAACACACTCACGCGATCTCCCTCTTCCTTCGGTTCGAACCCCACGCGACCGAAACTCTCTGCTCCCGTCGCTACTTCTCTCGCACGATACCTCTCCTCCTCCCGATCTCACTGCCCTAGTCCGACGCCGGAGCCTCCTTGCTCGACTGCTCCTCTCATCCAACCGAAACCCCTCCCACTCTCCACGCTCCAAACTTGACACCACCTCTCTGCCTCTCCCGAACTTCACCAAACCGAAGCCAAGAGTCCACCAACCCAGGAACCCGTCGCCCCCTCTGCCTGTGCCGACTCCAACCCGAGAGAGAGAGAGAGAGAGAGAGAGAGAGAGAGAGAGAGAGAGAGAGAGAGAGAGAGAGAGAGAGAAAGAGAGAGAGAGAGGATTCCTTCTCCTTACCTCAACCAAACTCCCGATCTCCACCGAAGCCGACCGCCCTCCCTGTCTTCCGATCCAGCATGTCTGTAGACCGATCCCTCCTCCCTTGGCTTAAATATCATTATACTTATTATATATTAATATATATGTTATATATTAATATATGTATATAATGATATATTTGTTATATATATATATATATATATATATATCATGATATATCTGTTATATATATATCCACATTAATATATCTATGTTATTTTTTTAAATTAATTATTATTATTTATTATTAATGATAATTAATTATAATCATTATAATTAAATATCTTAATTATATCTAATTATTATCAATAATAATTAGTTTAAATTAAAATAATTTATAATTAATTTATAATTATTATGGTTAATCATTATCATTAATAATTAACCATAATTTATTGAAATTAATTATAAATTTTTTTTATTTAAAAATTAATTATTATTGATTATAATTAAATATGATTAATTGTTATAATTATATTTTTTTTAAATTATAATTAATTATCATTGATTCTAATTAATTATAATTAATTTCTAAAAATAAAAAAAGGTTCTTTTCTCGATGCTTGCAACGAACCGGCAAACCCCCGAGGCGCTCACGTAGCGTTTAGGGTGGGAAACCGGTGCGATGCTCGCGGCGATTTAAGAATCCCTCTTCAAAGCTTGCAACGAGCCGGCAAACCCCCGAGGCGCTCAAGTAGCGTTTAGGGTGGGAAACCGGTGCGACGCTTGCGGCGAAGGGGATAAAAAAAGTGTTCTTTATTTTTCATAAGTACCCCCGAACGCCCACGTGGTGCAGAGGGGGGAAATTTGTGTTTTTTCTAACGCCTGTTTTCTTCTTATAATCAACAAACTTAAAAAACCCTTAAATGCTCACGTAGCAGGCGGGGATAAAAAAATTTTCATTCGCGACCGCGGTGTCATTTTTGACACCTACCTGAAGCGTTCACGTAGCGTCGAGGGGAAAGGTTGCCTCTTGGTTTTTCCCCTAAACGGGGGAGACGCCGGGAGGCTGCCGAAATTTGGATTGAAAATCCAAGGACTTAAACAAACAGAAATGAGCTTGCACTTGGACTTATTTGGACTTATGAGCTTAAAATTCAAATGAATTTGAAAAATATAAGAGAATTTAAATTAACTCATTGAACTCTCATTTGAAACTCATTCGAACAATAGTGGACTCGAACAAATGGAAGAAGCTCATCTTGAGCTTGAACTATATTTCTACTCAAACTCATACTAGAGCTTGAACTCAAGATTGAACCTATTTGAACTTGAAACTGGATTGCCCTTTTAGATGCATACTAAGCTGAAAAATACAATATGCTAAGTTATGATCCAATCCATTTAAATGAAAGTTTAATAAAGATTGTGAGCAACATCAAGTCATGTATAAAATGATGAATATCAACGAAAAAAATGAAAGAATTGTGGTGGACAATATTGCAAAAGAATCATTCACATGCAAACATATACCGAAGACTTATGGTAGAAAGAATAATGCACCTACAAGGAAGACAATGAACCTACAACATTCGAATAATTGCAAGCAAATACATCAAGCTATAGAGGAGCTTCATTGCATATAAAGAGTTACCCACGGATGATAGTAGAAGTGCGTGGTAATATACTCATGACTTAAGTATTGAAGGGCACACAAATAGATGTGGCTTACCACCTTCAAGCAGAACACAACACATCAATGAAATAAATAAGTATATAGGGTTCATAATGAGGATCTTCCATAAATGCAATATCCAAACTACAAGTGGAATGGATGACTCATGATGATTATTAGAAATATGCCATGAATACATTGAAGTCTCTCAGACTCACCCACAAGCATGTGTAAGGAATACATGGAGAATTTTTAAGTGGCAAATGATCAAGATGAGTTTGCAAATGAAGGCCAATGATTTGTAATGAACTTAGGCATCCTCAAGTACATGAATGAAGCATGCAATAAATGTGATGATCTCTTCACTGAATCCATTTACAAATGCTACGGAAAAAGAATTCTAGATGGGGGTACTTGTTCATTAAAGATATGTCAATTTGAAAGTTAAAAGTGGTCCTATTACATTCAACGTAAGTTGATGCATAAGTTATCATAATCAATGATCTGGAATGTTGTATGAGATATGATTGGTCGGCACTCAACTGCAAGGAAAATATATGAGATCCTGAATGAACATTTCACAAATGAATGGTGACAGTCGATACACAACATTCATAATACTTATGCTTTTGAAAGAATAAGTCAGTTGCGACAAGTACATTAATACACTCATTAAGAGAGTATGAAAGATATACAACAAGTGTAACAAAGTTATACAAGCATAGAAGCTCCTACGAGTTACTATAGAAAATCTCTGTGTGTCTAACGTGCTATCCACAAACAAACCTAAAGGAGTTCTAATGACAAATTACTCACTGGTGATGATTTGGAAAGTGCAGTAATATGCATATAAGTAAAGACATGAAGACACAAAAATCTTTACAATCAGTGATAGCAGACGTGTTGCATAAGTAATAAATTATCTGCGAGCATAGATATGCATATGAGATATCATCTAAAGGCAAGGGTGGTGAATCAACAAGCTCCTATAAGCTACTATACTATGTATTCAATGTGTATCCCACAAACAAAATACATAGGACTACAAACCAAGCACAAGTTTCTACATGCTACTGTGAAAAATTGTCTACAAATGATTTCAAAAACCCCTGCACGTGCACTGTAATTTGTATACACATAGGTACACTAAAGGGAAAAATACAATCTCAACCCGCATGGGCCCCGGCGAGCGTGTTATTGGTACACACGTGACGTCTAGGGATACTGCGCGGGTTGACAAGTGAATTCAGGTTCGAAACCGATCCTTCTATACGGGTCAATAGAAGTCGACAGGGTTCGAACCATTAAGCAAATATAAAGTTGTGGCGACTAGTATATTTGCTTTAAAACATTCATATCAGGCCATCAAGACCTACAATAATATGAATTCACTGATGAAGGCTCAAAGCCTACAAAACTCGATCCTCTGTCGACAGCCCGACAGAGTTGACAAGGTTCAATCCATAAAAAGAAATGACCCCCAAACACCCCGATGATGGCCGTGTTGAATGCAGATCTCAACCGGAGGGGTTCCCAAATACTTTCAATCGTCTCCCAAATATCCATATTCCAAAGCTCCATCCAAAAACTCCACAAAATTCTCAAAAATCCCAAAAATATTTAAATTTGAAATTCAACCCATTAATCACTTAAAGCAAAAAAATTCATCCATCCTCCGCAACAGTTTGTCGAGGTGGACAAATTAAAATCAACTTCAGCTCACAAAGAGCGAAATGCCTAGTCGAAAATATCACTAGAATCCATTCTCAAACAATCTTTTGCCAGTAAGGACGTGGTACGTGTCCTCTAACCAGCAGTTTCGCCGCCAAATGGCACTGCAGGTAAACGGTTATGACCCGGGGCCCTCTGAACCGAGTGGTTTTGCCGCCAAATGGCACCACGGATAGCGGTTATGGCCAGAGCCAATACGCTCCTTAATGGCGTTAAATCCTTGAGATATGAATCAATAGGATATGATCGATAGGGCACAAAGCCCTCTGTTAGCTAAGGTGGATTCAAATTTGTCCCCTTAGACAAACATTCACCCCAGGTCTACAAGGTCCCCTTGGACGAAGCAACCCATGGCTGCCGACAAGGATCCTTCTGTCAGGTTGGGTCGACTACCTTCTCTGACTAAGTAGACCAGGGACCACGATGGCCCGGGACGACGGAACCATGGGATCTTGATCGGGTCCATCATCCATTCCCCCACCATCCGCTTTAAGTGCTAGATGGTGCAATTTCTACTTTAAATATCAAACTTTTCAAACATTTCCAAATATCCAAATCCAAATCAAACTTCCAATCCTCAATATCTAAATCCATTACTGCTACTATATGCCAGATAACACGTATTCTATATACGTATCTGATTGACGACTAGCCTTAATCGAGAGTTCTCTCTCGTGATCGGGAGGGGTAATTAACTATAGGGGCTTGCGCCTATAGGAAACCAGAACTCAGATCAAAGTCCTCACAAAAATGAGGGCGAAATCTCTGGGTAGTGTCTTATCTACAAACCCATCTGCCTTCTAAAATTTACCTCGGAACTTAGTTCGCTAAAACTCCCTCGCCGAATAAGAAAAGCGAGCGGAGGCCGGGGCCGAATTTTCGGAGCCCACAATCCGATCTTTAGACTTGGTGAACCTATGGATTTTAGCTCGATTATTAGGTTTATGAGCATAGAAGATTTCAAAGGTTCAGTCCTTAGGCTTATTGAACCAATGAGTTTTAGCTCGATCCTTAAGTTTTTGAGCAATGCAATTTCATAATTCCCTTATTTTATTTGACAAATGGGTTAAAATTGTCTCCTGACTTGTTAGGACTGGATTGAATTTATCTCTTGCATTGCAAGAGAATATACAAATTGCCTCATGTCTTTTAGGAAGAAATTGAGCTTATCTCTGGCCCTACAGGGGAATATAAAATTGCCTCCTGTCTTTCAAGAGGGGATTGAATTTATCTCATGCAATGCAGGAGAATATAAAATTACCTCCTATTTTTTAGGAAGGGATTGAATTTATCTCATGCATTACAATAGGACATAAAATTGCCTCATATCTTTCAGGAAAGGATTGAATTTATCTCCTACATTGCAGGAGAATATAAAAATTGTTTTCTGTCTTTCAGGAGAGAATTGAGATAACTTTTGACTTGAGGCAAATTTCTATGCATAACATCTTTATGTATGATATTACTTTAGATGTTGATCATTTATTTGTGGCATAGGCCTTTGACCTTTTAGGTCTATGAGTTAATAGACATCTCCTTCATACACTATTTCAATGATGAAGGGTCCTTCCCAAATTGGGTCAAATTTACGGCCAAGGCGACGGTAGGTCTTCAGCTAACCAGTACAAGTTCACATTCCTTAAAGCTTTTAGGACGAATCATTCGATCATGGGCCCTAGTCATTCTTTTTTTATTGGATTCTAGACTTTATTGAGTTTGAAGCCGAACTTCATCAAGAGCTTCAAGTTCTTTAAGTCGTAAAAGATCATTTTCTTCTTTGGTTAATTCGTATTGAACAACAATCCGAATAGACAATATTATCTCGAAAGAATTTCATCATATTGTCTATTTTAACTTCTCTTAAGGGAATTGCTTCAGCCCATTTTGAGTAGTTAGTGGCAGCTAGGATGAACCGATGTCCTAAAGAAGATGGTAGTTCTAAATGACCTATTATATCAGTACCCCAGCTTTCAAATGGCCATGACGTTACTGTAGGGTGTAGCGGATTGGGAGATCGATGCATGATATCTCTATGCACTTAACATTGATGACATTTTTTAGCATGGTCGATGCAATCTTGAACCATACTTGGCTAATAGTATCATATGCGTTTGATTTTGATTTTTATTTTTGGTCTAGATTGGTATGCACCGCACAATCATTTAAGTACTTCACTTATGACTTTTTGGGATTCATCAGGACCCAAACATCGTAGTCACATTTGATCAAATGATCTACAATACAATGTCTCATTTACGAAAACATATCTTAATGCTCTTCGTGATATTTGCGAAGCCATGGATTTATTTTCGGGCAATTTCTCTTCCTTGAAATATCTGATGAATGGATCTCTCCAATCATTTTCATCAGATATAGCAAAGCTCTCTTGCATTTCTTTCCCTTCATTATCTTGTATGATAGCTGGAGTTTATGCATGCATGTTTTGAATAGTTATGAGAATTGGATCTTCCTGCGGATTTACTAGTTCTTTGGTTAGCTTTGTCATTGCATAAGCTTTGCAATTTTTACTATGCGTAATTCTAGTGAGAATTATCTCAAGAATTTGTTGTAGGAGTTTCAGTGCATATTGATGATATGAAATTAATTCATGCTTAGTAATTTTAAAAGCATATGTCATTTGATTGATTATGAGTTAAGAATCTCTATATATATATGAAGTTTCTCAATTTTCATATTAATCACCAACTCAAGACCCACTACTAAGGTTTCAAATTCAGGCTTATTATTAATGTGAGGCTCTGTTAGGCTATAGGAATATCGAAGTATCTCTTTTTGTGGTGTAATAAATATGAGGCTAATGCCCACCTGAATTATTGAAAATTTAAGTGGCTTGAATGGTTTTATTGATGAAGCTCCGTCGAAATAGAGCTCCTAGTCCTGTATTTTTTCTCCTTTCACTTCGAGTATTTGCTCATCCGACAACTCATCATTAAGTAGAGAATCTGTAGGTAAAGGATGGGCTGCTATAAAATCAGCTAGAGTTTATCCTTTCACCGCCTTTTATGATATATATGTTATGTCAAATTGCATTAGCAAGGCAACCCACTTAGCTAAACGACTAGTGAGAGTGGGTATAGTGATTAGAAATTTTAATGGATCCACTTTAGATATCAAAGTGATTATAACATATAATGTTGAAGTTTTTTAGCAGCAAAAATTAATGCTAAGCATTGCTTTTCAATTGGTGAATATTTAGATTACGCCCATATTTATGTCAGTTGATATAATAAAGGACATTTTTTTTGCCATCTTCATTTGTTTGTGCTAGCAGAGCTCCGAGTGATTCTTCAAGAGCGGCTGTATATAGAATTAGGGGCTTCACTAGGATAGGGGGCAGCAAGGATCAAAAGATGTAGCAAATATTATTCTATGCTATCAAATGTCGCTTGATAAGCATCATCCCATATAAAAGGTGTATTTTTCTTCATTAGACGTGCAGATGGTTGACATCTACTTGAAATGTTAGGTATAAACCTTCGAATGTACACTGACCTACCCTGAATTAAACGAAGTTGTTTTAGTTTTCGGAGGTGGCATTTCCATGATTACTTTAATTTTAGATGGATCAATTTCAATTTTTCTATGACGTACAATAAATTTAAGAAAATTTTCGGATGTAACGCCGAAAACACGCTTTAATAGATTCATTTTCAAATTGAATTTCTGAATTCTTTCGAATACAATCTTAAGATCATTTATATGCTCATGTTGAACTTTACTTTTTACAACCAAATCATGAACATAACATTCAACATGTTTATGAATTAGATCATCGAAAATTCGAGTCAATGCTCTTTGATAGGTAGCCCCAGCATTTTTCAAGCCAAATGCATCACCTTGTAGCAATATATGCCAATGGGTGTTCAGAATGAGGTATGATTTTCATCATCCAGATCCATTTTAATTTAATTATAGTCAGATGATCCATCCATGAATGAGAACATATCATGATTTGATATGTTATCGACCATAAGTTTTGCATTGGGGCAGTGGAAAATCATCCTTTGAGCATGTTTTGTTCAAATCTCGGTAGTCTATACAGACACGGATTTTATCGTTCTTTTTCTTTATTGGAACAATATTGTCGATCCAATTAACATACTTCTCTTCTCGAATAAAACTAGCTTCAATAAGCTTCTTGATTTCAACAATGACTTGTTCTGCAATTTTAAGTCGCATTCGCCTAGGTGCTTGCTTAACATGCAGTATTTTTGTATCGATTGAGAGTTTATGCACTGCCACCTCTGGTGATAAACCAGACATTTCAGTGTAATTCCATGCAAAACAATCTTTGTATTTGAGAAGTAACATTTTCAACTCCTCTGCTTTGTCCTGCAAGAGATTAACACTGAGGAATGTATGTTTGGGATCTTCATTAGTGCCCAAGTTTATTTCTTTGAGCTCATCCACAGTAGCTTGACCACATTCTTCGAATTCTTTTGGAGATTTTTTCAGATCCATAATTAGATCTTCTGCTTGATTTTCAGACTTTGACAGTCTCTCCTCCTTATCTGTAAATTTATAGGAGGTTGCGTATGTAAGACATGGATGTTGAGGATACTCAAGATAATGATAGGATGTTACTCGTGTAAGATATAAATGTCGAGCATATCCAAGACCCCATGTTGTAGACAAACCATTGCCAATAGGCTTTTGTGCTTGCTCGTTATGCCACAATTTTCTGAAGTAACGAGCTTGCTTGTGTGTTTGCACAAAGAAGGATATTCTTTCTATCAGCTTTCTCATAATGGGTGAAGGATATTGAGAAATGATTATCAACATATCTCCGTATTACCAATCATCTTCGCACTATATTTCATGAGTAATGTGATGCAGTATTACTCTTGATTCATAGAAAATGGATCCACATTCATTGAGACCTCTTTTAGGGGGGACATAGAAATACTTCAAGATATACAATCCAAGGGCAAATGACTTGGAAGGTCTTTAACAAGACGCAGATGAAACTATTGAAGAAGATCATCACCAAGAATAAAAGAGTAGCACACAAAAATGACGGAAGAATTATGGGGCATATCGTACTACTTACAAGATGCCGACCAAATCCACTCCCTACTCATTGGTGTTCGGGGTTGAAGCTGTACTGTCACTGAAACATCAAGCTGCCATCACTCAGTGTAGTTATCCAATATAATCTGACTCAAGAGCAAAACGCTCGATTGAGAACGGAAGAACTCGACGCACTCTATGAAGTCAGAATACATGCTCAACAGAACCTGGAAATCTATTGGGTGAGGATGGCGAAATCATTTGATCGAATGGTGCATCATCGAGCATTTCAAGAAGAGGGATTGTTCCTGGTGCTCAGAAGGTCAATTATCCCGCACCAAAAAATTGGCAAAAAATTTGTGTATATCTGGGAAGACACATTCGTCATCGAAAATGTGTACCTAAAAGGAGCTTACCAGTTGATCGACTTAGACGGTCAGAGGTTCATGCCGCCGATTAACGGTCGAAACTTGAAGAAGTAACATGAATAGGGATAAACATGTATTTAAAATGTTATTGTGTACTTTACATGTACCTACTAACACACATACGCCATATGTTTTAAAATTCTCTGGTAATACAAGAATACATTTCGAGAAAAAAAAACCTGGGAGCATTTTAAATATTTATTTGGGTCGACATTGTGCTGCATACCGAGATCCCTGAATAAATATTTAAACCTATTTCATTTCAAAATATCCTTGCGAGGAAGAGGCATTTAAAATTTATTTAAGTCAACATCATGCCGTGTGCCAATATTCCCGAACAAATATTTTAACTCTGAAAGATTAAATCTATTTCATTTCGAAATCTCCTTGTTAGACGGAAAATTTTAAATATTTATTTGTGTCGACATCGCGTGCATACCGTCGACATCGCATGCATACCGAAATCTCCGAATAAATATTTAAAATCATTAACTACGAACATCCATTCAAATCAGGATGCGACAATTTCAACAATCAATGCATATATGGAAGATTTTCTTGAAGTTCGAAACACCATCCTTCCAAAGTACCAAGATTTCAAAAGTCAAAATAGAGATCTTTGTGACTATACGCTCCAACAAATTGAGCCGGAAAAGCTTGAAGTTTTCCAACAGCTTGAAGCTTAAGGTTCGAATGGGTGTAGAAGGCCGGATCCAACACGCCCTAATATGATCGGATCACTGGCGACTCCGTCTACTCAACATGCCAGAAGAAAAGTCGTAATAACGGAACCCCACTTTGTCGACCCGTCAATAGAGACTGTGGGAATAACGAAGACTAATATGACTTGATGAGTTCTAGTAGTCGTAGTCCACAAGACTCTCCTAATTAGTCGGAGAATCAGAGTTATAGTGGGAAGAAGTCCCGAGCAACTACCAAATGTGCATAGACTCTAAGTCTTCAACCCAAAAGACGACTTCAAATCTACCAACTTCAATAGATTCAACATCTGGAAGCGTATTTCCTATAGCTCAAGTCTAAAGCCTGAATGGGTGTAAGAGGCCGGATCCAATGCGCTCAAATATGACCGAATCGCTGGCAGTTATGTTTGCTCAACACGCTATAAGAAATGCAGTAATAGATGAACCCCCCCCCCCCCCCCAACCAATCTTAGCAACTAGAGGACGAAGAGCTATCAAATCCTAGCTCTCATAATCTGATGAACTCAAGTGATTCAAATTAAAGTCTCCTTAACTGATTAAGGGTTGAGATACTACATGCATTTATACTATCAATCGAATCCAAAGCCCGTAAATCTTTCGTCAAGTCAGCTGCACAAAGCATAGGACAAAAAGAGCTAAAATTTCTAAAATTTATGCTAAAGCTACGACCACTAATTCCAACTAGTGGCTAAAGCGATACTGCTCACAACCACCCTCAAAGACAAGGGGCATTTTAAATATTTATTTGGATCGATATCACACTGTGTCCAAATTTCCAAATAAATATTTAAAACCCCTTGTGGCACCAAAAACACAAGTTTAAAACACAGCTCAGAATATAATACAGCTTAAGTACAACACAACTCGAAGTACAACATAAACAACACAAAAGAAAAAAAATCCTCCATATATGTAATAAAAATCATCAGGCGTTACAAGTACACTAGGACTCAAGACACTACAAGAGTACATACCACAAAAAGACGAGGACACGTCAAAAGAGACGAGCTTTTAAACCCTCCAACCTGTCAGTAACCTCGGCTAAAGTCTGAAACTCTAACTGGGCGGTTTGAAATTGCTCCATGGCTTGTGCTAGTAAAGAATCTGCCTCCATCGTCTCTTGTTGTAAAGATCGATGACGCTGCTCCTCCATTCTAATGAGATGGTCCAGTCGGTCACGTTCCTCCCGTACGTGAAGCAACCGGGACATCACCTGTCTGATTTCCCTAAAGAGATCCAGCATGTGAGTTGTCAGCCCGTCTAACTCTTGGGTCATGTCAGAAGAACTCTGACAGTGTCTTCCCAGAGCCTCTACACTGTAGTCTAATCGGTTGTGGACGTCGTCATCCCTCGCATTGCGACTGGCAACAATCTCCTCCGACTGTGAAAGTGTAACCGGGGCCCGGGTGATCGAGAGAGATCTCCGTCGCCAGATGCAAAACTCTGCCTCGCGACACACCGCCTCCCAAATGAGTAGCTCAGTGGTACTCGTCCCAAAATTGGCCATTAGGCTGGTGAGTCGGTCAACGGAAGAAGTAAACTTGATCCAAAATTCTGGAGATCTCGGGTCAACGCTGAAAACTAAATCCCTAAGAACCTCTACCAAGTGGTTGCATCTGTCAGTGGTCCTGGGGGTCAGAGGTAAGGGAGCGTAGCAGTGGATCTCTGAAGTGTAGTCGAATCCCTCAGACACTGCACAAAGCATTACAAGCAATTAATATTATAACAAACATTATAATACTGCATTTGATCTATATGTACTTTTCCATATATAATAATAATTAAATCTCATATTTCTCTTATTATGTATCTTGTAACTAGGCTTGTTCTTCATTATAATATATTTAAATCTATATGTACTATTTGCAAACTAAGATGGCATTTCAAGTGAACGAAGCTGCTAATGGAGGCAACCTTAATGATCAGAACCCGTGAACTCTAGATCTTAATGGAGGCAACCTTAATGATTATATATATAAATAACAAGTGTAGCATGATTTGTGCTTGTTTCTTTTAAACACTGGTTTACAGCATGATTTGTTTTCTGATGGCATCATCAACTAAAGTAATAGATTCATGTTTCAAAATAAAGGCGCAAAGTAAAGTAAAAGAAAGTAGAAGAAATGAAGGGGGGACAACCATCATAATATCAGTGCATAAAAACTGGAAATAAAATAACAATAAGCATTTGCAATATAAACCAAAGAATTAGTGCCTAGAAATAGAAATTATAGTATTTGTAACTTATCCTGAAAGATCACTTGGCTGAACTCTTAGGGAGTAATATCATGTATCTGGCTGTAGGAATTTACTTGGAATAGAATGAAAGGAAAATCATATAGAAGGTCATACCATCTTGTAAAACAGACAGGTATTCAGATTCAGCCTTACGATCCTGCTCATAGGAAAAAAAATCCATCAATAAGATGTCATACATTCACCAAAAAGAGCCATTCTGTCAAACAAGTGAACTTATATATGATGTAGATGCTGGTAAGTTGTGAAGGCTACTCAAGCATGGGAGGAATAGAAAAAAGGACATAAAGGGAGGAGGCAAATAATAAATTTCAGATAAAAGCACTCATTCATAATATGATTATATCTTACCCACTACATAGTCTAAAGCAATAAAGAATGTAGCAGCCACAAAAATTGGCATTATATAACTCATGTTTTTTGTCACTTCCAAGAGGAGACCTCTTTTATCTTGCATCTAACTGCTTTAAACACAAAATATAAGTTACTTGTCAATCGACATTGGATGCGTTACATGTCATATTTCATTAACTTACAGTTGTCCTGAATGCAAAACAAATGAGTTACTTTTTAGATTCTAATCCTAGGACGTATGTCTATACAATAGGCAACTCGCAGGTACCAAAATGAGCCTTGCCAAAAGAAACACTTGATCGAGCAAATTAGAGAATTGTAGGCACGTGCCCTGAAAAAGCTGGCATTATACGAGCTCACCCTCGATAAGTTTGACCAACAAGGCACATATCCAAGCGACTTTGACCAAGGAACTCGTCTCAACAGTCCTTCACTGGAAGAAGCATTCACCCTATGAGAACCCAGCTATTTCAATAGTTCCCTTGATCAAGCCAACTGTTTTCTATAGATATCCCTGTCCAAATAATAAGAGGCACACACCTACAGAGCTCACAACTATGTTCATCCCTAACTCACAACCATCCACATGAAACATTCGCATAGGAGACTCATTGCTCTGCCATAATTGGTATTGCTTTTCTCAACTATGATGGCTCTTTCAAATGGCTTCGCAAGGCTCGTTTGCACCAAAGATATGAATTTTTTTATGATCGTTATATTCCAACGCCATCCCAACGAACTCATGTCTCTATCAGCGAGGTTTAAGTAACAATAAATCATGTCCATTGGGGTGCAATTGGATGAAAATTTTGACCATATTACTGTCCAGTGCCCTAAGCTGGCTGAAATTTTCAAAGTTCTTAACTCTTGGAGATTTGCTATCCCCACATTCACCTCCTTCTTCAAGTTCAACCGATTTCTCAAATATAGGTCCACCCTAAACCCAATGGTACCTTATCTCTACTGCTGTGTAGTCTATCAACTATGGCGAGCCTATAATAATTAAAAAAACAAAACATGATAGGTCATTTGAGACCCAAGCATTCCTGCAACTACCTTTCTTGGATCTTCGGCAGCAGCTCGCCACCATCGGATGTTGGCACAGTGGAACACCAACTAGCTTCTAGTATTGTCCAATATCAATTATTGGTGTCCACACCAAAATCAAGGTTAGTGTGGATGGTGTGCTTATCCCTACCGATCGTGCCGACCTTGGCATGGTTGTTTGGAATGCTAGAGGTGAATTCATTATAGCTGCAGGCAAACAATTGGATCATTGAGATAGCACACAAATGGAAATTGAAGCAGTGTTATTTCCTTCATCTGCCTAGCAATTTTTAGTACAAGAGCTGTTTATGGTCTCTTAAGTCTTCTCTTCTTATTATGTACACTAGAGTTCATAAATTGAGTCACGACTGAATCATCAAAGTTCAAGTATATCATTTAAAATATTTGCTTTACAAAATAAAGTAGTCTAAAAACAACAAGACTTATGCTATTGTGTGAATGTCCACAAACAAAAACAATGGAAACATACAAAAGCGTCACTCGAATTAGTTCAACTTATATATGCACCATATGTGGGTCTAACAGGAATTAAAATGGCTAAAAACACTGGAATATAATTAGTTTTATTGTTTTATAGCAACTACCACAGCTTCAGCACGTCGACGCAGTCTTTCAGCTTTCCTTTGTTCTCTCTCTTTCTTCAATCTCTCATATTTTTTGTGATGCTCTTCAATTTTTTGTAAGTTAGGCTCAACCTGAAGAATAAAAAATTCAAAATACTCAAGTCCCTATACTCTAGTATTTATATCTGAGAAACCATTAATGTTCAAAGTTTTTTGCTTTTTAATTTCCCTTTCGTTCTGAGAATTGATTACTACCATTTTTAGCACTGAATGGATCTCCTCATCATGATCCAGTTTTGAAGCAGTATGTAGATCAAATGCAGCCTCCTCCCACTTTCCCAATAGAGCTTTCGCCATACCTCGAGATTTATATCCTTTTGCTGAATCCGAATTTATCTAAAAGCAGTTCGATGAAAATGATATCAAAAGACTAAGAAACGACAACTACCAACATTCAGCAATAAAATGAACATGATAAAAGCTAAAAATAACTAAGACCTCGTTTGGGACGGCTTTTTTATTGCTTCTTAAAACGACTTTTTAGTATAAAAATTAAAACTTTTGTACTAAAAAACTGTTTTAAGAAGTAGCAAGAAAGCCGCTCCAAACGAAGTCTAGATTAACCTGCAAGGCTGCATCAGCATCTCGAATGGCAGCATTCGGTTTGCGCATCTTCACAAAAACACTAGCTGAAAATAATGAGGTGTGTCACAATATGTTAGTTGCTCAACATAAGTAGGATGATGCCTTAGCAAAAATGTTCCACAACTTTACCTCTAGTTGCATATAGAATAGCTGATGCGGGATTAAGTGTAATAGCTTCTGTTATATAATCAATTGCCTCTTCAAATTTACCTAAAATACATCAAATTCAATCTATAAACTTCAAAGTATATGACTTTATTAAGTTTTCCTATCAAAAGAAATATAGAACAGACCCTCAGATATTGCATCCACAGCTTTTGCTTTGGACATTTGTGCCGCATCACGGTTCTCTTCAGTAACTTCAACTGAGGGATCTCCCATCTATAAAAAAATTCAGGACAGTTAAATTGGTCTTTTCTTGTTAAAGAATGTGTCTTTTACAAAAACTAAACAAGGAAACCTTTTGTGGGGAATCATTATCAGGTTCCACAACTTCTCCTTCCAACTCGATATCCGATTCAACAATTTCATCCTCATCATCATCGTCTTCAGTCTTTTGTTTAGGCTTATTACCATCACCAAATTCAGTACTTGGCATGCCACCACTTTCTTGTTTCACATGGCTTTTCTGCAAGGTTCATAAAGAAATTGCACATCATAATAATTCATAATATACTGCATTGCCAAAATAAGAACAATTTCAGGATATTCACTTTAACAGCAAGATGATGGAAGGAAGAACAAGAAAACTCCAGTAGCTTGACCCATTTCAGATGACGGAACTATGAAAAACTTTACTTGTGCAGCCTAATTTGTTTGAATAATCAACCAAGTCGTGCTGCAACAACTACTTTTTATGTGTCATACAAAGGAAGCATGATACAAGCAACAAGTCACCCAAAAGCCATCTAATAGCCAACAATGGTCGACCTTAAAGAACACAAATAGTCAATTTTATTACACCTACAACATCAGCATTGAGGTATCCATGCTAATAAACTATGCGCCCAACTAGGAAAACCTACGACGAACTGATAATTTACAATATTAAATTATGCAGTGTAAGATATATGCAAGACATTACACGCGCATGAAATGTCCCAAACATGCCACCGATGAATATTATTAAAAAAAATTATAAATCAATTTGTATTGCATCAGCTCGATTTTTTAGTATCTCATAGCAGAAGAAATTGCATATGCAAAAAGTCACCCAAAAGTTATCTGATAATAAATAATAATCAATTGCCAAACGTAAAGAATATATCTAATCAAATTTATTGCAACAACAACATCAACATTGAGGTTTCAATGATAATAAATAATGCATCAAACTAGCAAAACTTATGATGCACCGACACTTTAAAATATCAAAGTACACAGTGTCTGCACATCCAGGGCAAGGCAAACACCTAAAACACTTCATGCATGTGTCAAACACTATCAGCTTATCCAATAAAAAATAAATAATACATACATCGAAGATGTGTGCCATATGTTAAGTGAAATAATGATGATGGAATGCAAAGCTATGAAAGAGTCATAGACTAATAAAAGACTTTTACTTCTAAAATATAAAATTCAAATATGCTTTAAATAATATATATATTCAACATATGTTAGCGTTTAATTCTTCCAATATAATTGTCTCACATCCATATCTGTGCATCATAAAGAAACACCTAAAAGAAAGAAAATAACATCTAGTAATAAGAAGTTTAAACACCCATTTATCATCCAAGAATGTAAAAAAAATTGAACTTGAGTGCAATATAACAATAAAAAGGAAATCAAATTATCCTAATAGCATGGATGAAGAGCTCACATACAAAAACACATGCAAGCATTTCCACTTTTCAATCTTAAGAATCATTCTTTCTTAAGAAAAGAATTATTTGATGGGGACATCAAATTTTGACACGTGTACCATCGCCGACGGCGCAGATCGACGGCTACGATCCAGAGCCTCTACTTTTGAGTTATTTACAGCTTATGTCATGTGTTCTTTTCTTAGTTTTTCTAGTTTTCCCCTGAGGGCATTGTTTGACTTATGTAGCCCCGAGGGCGTTTATGTCTTTTCTTTTTCTTTTAGTTTGAGCCTCCTTATATGAGGCATGATGCATTGTAAGTTTTTAGTTTTTGAAATGAAATGAAATTTCCCCTTTGTTCTCTTTGTGAGTTCATCCCGAGATTTCTTCGTGAGTTCGCCGGAGAAAATTAGATCTCTTCGTGAGTTCTAATTTTCATGCTAGCTAATATCGAGGAAATCGACGTTGGAAACAAGTGAGGTTAGTGTGCTCGTGGTCATTGAGTCCCAAGAAGCTCTCAATTTTCTTTTTTCTTCCCTTTTGTTGCCGCCGACTCCTCCAAAAGCCAAGCCGCCCGCCACAGCAACACCCCTTCCCCCCCTAACCAACCTCCCGCCGGCCACAGCCAGGCCGTCCGCCGGCCAGCATCCCCCCCCCCCAATCCCGTCGCCCCATCCCGCCGGCCACAGACCCCCATCCCGCCGCCCTCTGAAATCTTTGGGTTTGAATTTCAAATTCCCATCATGAGCCTTGATTACATTTCTTAATTGATCCCTAAAATTTAGGCAATCTCTTTTAATTGGGTTTTAAAGCCAGTTTTGAAATCAGTCGTTGCCTATTTTTTTTCCATCAATTAAAGGAAATTTTCCTTTGTTTTAATATCTGTTTAATTACAGATTTTAGGAAAATCTGTTACACTAATAGATGGGCCCCACTTTAATATAATTCTCTCTGCCTCCTCCTCTAGTCCAGCCGTTCCCCACCTCTCCTCTTCATTGGCCCATCTCTCTCTCTCCTAATCAACCCGTTAACCCCACCGAATCAGCCCCCATGATTTAATTTGATTTCAAATTAAATCCACCTCATTAAACCCTCCAAAATTGCATTAACTGTGGAAATTCCTGCACCTTTATTCGGTTCTCCACCTTGGCCGAATTCCCCTAGCCCGCCAAAGCTTGATCGCTTCTCCCCGAATCCACGAGCCACTTCTCCCTTGCACTTGAGAACGTCTTGCGGCGACCACTCACTCTCGTCTTCAAGAATGCATGGAGGAACCCGAGTGGAATTTCGGGTTTGAGTACGACAACCGCGAAAGGGTCAATATTCTCCGATCACCTTTCTTCGACGTCGGCTTCGACTTTGACGACACTGTCGAGGAATACTTGGAGCGGATTCTACCACCACTAGTGGAGTCCATCGACGACCACTTCTCCGTCTACACGTGGATCATTGAAGGCCGTCCACCCACTCCTCCGAATCCGGCTCCCTCCCCGGCGACAAGTCCCCTCAAGATCACTTGCCTACTAGTAGCGTCGCTAAGCCTACTTACGGCCCTTTTCCGCTAGCCTCCACTTTAAATTGAGTGACGGATCCTAAGGTGAAGGATCTAAATCTTAAATTTGGGGCTTTGTTATTCTTAGCTATTCGCATTACTTGAAGTCTTGATGTTATTTTGAAAAGTCTTTCTAATCTCTAAATGTGATTTCTTGTTGTTACTTAATCATTCGTCTTCTAATTCTTGAACTTCACTTGATTAAGCACAGAGTTTTTGGTAGCAAGTTATGAATCAATATTTCTATTAATTTTTAAGTGCAATTCTCAATTCATCGCATGATTGATTCACATCATTTGTGGTATCAGAGCATGGCTACCATGCTTGGCATGTTTAGAAAACATCCTAGGGTTTAGCTTCTCATTGTAGTTTTAATTTGGCATGCATATCATCTAGTAATTAAGACTTTTCACTGTTTTCCTTCACTGTTTTGCAACTTCCTGCATGCATATAACTAAGTTAGAACCTATTAATTGTTGTACCACGTGCTAGCATCTCATCTGTTAGGTTTCTAAGTGTTGGAACCTTTATTTCCTTGCTATCCCTTTGCTGTCCACACTATTCCAGCCACTGTTAGGCTTCTTTTAGGAGACTTTTAGGCTTTGCGAAAGTGCTGTCCACTCACCCAACACTATCCAAACACTTAGGCAGCTTAGGTTTTTGTTGTAGTTTGCTGTCCATAGCATTCCAGTAGCATTTACAACCTTTAGGAGCTTCACACCGTAGTGTCTGGGTGCTGTCCACCCCCAACTCTTCCCCGAGCAACCCCTAACCTTCACCCATGGATCCACAGCACCTCCTAGCAACCCTAGACCTTATTTTGGGACAATTGGGCACTATTACTCAGCAAATCCGCAACACCCAAACCGATCTAGCTGATTTTAGACGTCACACGAGTGACCGATTAGATAATATCAAGCGTAATGGGAATCCTGCAATCTATACACCTTCAAGACCTCACTCACCTTATGGAGAGGACAACCGACCCGATCATGAACACCCGCGAGATCCCGGACATTTTCAAGACCATTACCAACGTAACCCTAGGCCCCATCAAGAGCCCATAGGAAATGAGAACCCTTGGAGAGACAACGATGCCCAACTGTTGAAAAACATTATGATTGACGCCCCGACTTATGACGTAACCCTTGGCCATTAAGTTTTCCTAGATTGGCTCAAGTCAATGTATAGCTATTTTAAATGGTACAACATCTCTGAAGCTAGGAAAGTCAGGTTCGCCGAAATGAAGCTCATTGGTCGAGCCAACCTTTACTGGACCAACTTAGAAAACATGCGCGAAGCTCGCGGTGAACACCCTATCAACGATTGGAGAACCATGAAGCAAGAACTTAGGAGAAAATACCTCCCGCCATCCTACTATCCTAAACTCCTAGATAAGTGGAATAGACTGACTCAAGGAAGCAAACCTGTTAAGGACTACATCTCTGCCTTCGACGATTTCTTGATTTGTTGCAACGGCGAGGAGTCCGCCACCTCAACCCAAATCCTATCCATGTTTAGAGCTGGCTTAGGGAAGATCTTATAACCGAACTTTTTGCCAGAGGAATTGACACCTTAAAGGCAGCTTGCAGTCTAGTACTTGACCTAGAGGAGTCCAATACCCACTCCCACACTAGACCATTTGACTCTCGACCAAACCCATATCGTACTTCCACCAGCCAGGCCCAAAACCGACCCACGAGCTCGATAAGTAGTCAACCCACTGCTAACCCGGCCCCACCTCGCCCGGACTCTAAAGGTAAAGCCCCCGAACGCGATGCGCCCAAAACCAACTCAGGAACCAAATGTTATAAGTGTCATGGGTATGGGCACATTGAGTCCCAATGTTCCAACCCATATAAGGTCACCATTATAGAAGAGGTTGATGACGACGAGGACGAACCTGAGACTGACATAGTTCATCATGTTGATGAAGAAGAAGACTCCTTTACGGAAGAAGAACCCATTACCCTTCAGGTTGTTAGATGCGCTTTGTCACAACCCAAGTTAAATGATGATTGACGTAGGACTTCCATTTTTCATACATTTGTTAAGATTGGGGAAAAGAACTGCAAGGTTATCGTCAATAGTGGGAGTTGTATCAATGCAGTCTCTTCTGCTATGGTTTCCAAGCTCAACCTCAAGATGACCCCTCACCCGAATCCGTATAAGGTTGCTTGGATCAACTCGACTACCATAGAAATTAAGGACCGTAGCCTCATTCCCATAGAGTTCGTGGGATATCAAGACAAGATTTGGTGTGATGTTTTGGCCATGGACGTAGGTCAAATTATCCTGGGTCGCCCATGGTTATTTGACAATGACGTTCATATTTATGGGAGGTCGAACACCTGCGTGTTCGAACACAACGGAAAAAAAATTAAGTTAATACCCACCCAACCCAAACCCCCCAAGACGGAAGCCAAGCCTACCCCAGCCAAACAAAACAAAGGGCTACACCTCTTGACTGCTAAGGAAGTAGAAGATGAAATCACCCAAGGAGCACCAATGTATGCCCTAGTAGCTAGAGAAGTGGAGGAGGATCAAAAAGGGTAAATCCCCGAGGAAGTTAAACCCCTTCTTGAGAGTTTTGCTGATGTGTTCCCTGATGACTTACCTAACCAACTGCCACCCCTACGGGACATACAGCACGCAATAGATTTAGTGTCGGGAGCATCCCTACCAAACCTCCCTCACTACCGTATGAACTCGACCGAGCATTCAAAACTGAAGAAACAAGTCGATGAGCTCCTTCAACGAGGATTCATTAAGGAGAGCCTTAGTCCGTGTGCTGTTCCTGCAGTCTTAACTCCCAAGAAGGACGGCTCGTGGCGGATGTGTGTTGATAGCCGCGCTATCAAAAAAATCACTGTCAAGTATAGGTTTCCCATCCCCCGTTTAGATGACATGTTGGATATGATGACCGGAGCAACGCTCTTTTCCAAGATAGATTTTCAGAGTGGATACCATCAAATTAGAATCCGTCCAGGAGATGAATGGAAGACGGCTTTTAAAACAAAAGACGGGTTGTATGAGTGGATGGTTATGCCATTTGGCCTTAGTAACGCTCCTAGCACGTTCATGAGAGTTATGACTCAAGTCTTGCGATCTTTCTTAGGAAAATTTGTTGTGGTGTATTTTGATGACATCTTCATCTACAGTCGCTCCGTAGACCTGCACTTACATCACCTAACTCAAGTATGTGAGGTTTTGAGGAAAGAATATTTGTACGCTAACCCAAATAAGTGTGTATTCCTCACGGACCGAGTTACCTTCCTAGGATTTATCATATCTCCACAGGGAATCTCAGCAGACCCCGAGAAAGTCCGAGCAATTAACGAGTGGCCTGAACCCAAAAATATCAGAGATGTTCGGAGTTTCCATGGATTGACCACCTTTTACAGGAGGTTTATCAGGAATTTTAGCACGATAATAGCACCCATAACTGATTGCCTGAAGAAAGGAGAGTTCCGTTGGACCGTGAACGCAAGCAAGGCTTTTGAAGATATTAAGCGAAAAATGGTGGACTCCCCTGTCATGCGTCTACCTGACTTCTCAAAAGTTTTTGAAGTAACTTGCGACGCCTCAGGGATTGGAATAGGTGGAGTCCTATAGCAAGAAGGCCATCCCGTGGCCTATTTCAGTGAAAAGTTAAATGACATACGTCAGCGATACTCTACCTATGACAAAGAGTTTTATACGATTATCCAAGCCCTTAGATATTGGAGACATTACCTCCTGCCACAAGAATTCGTGATATTTTCGGACCACGAGGCTCTACGTTACATTAATTCCCAAAAGAAACTCAATGCCCGCCACGACCGTTGGGTTGAATTCCTGCAAGAGTATACTTACATGATTAGACACAAAGCAAGGACTGAAAATAAGGCGGCTGATGCCCTCAGCCGAAGAATGATGACTACCCAGGAAATGAGGACGGAAGTAATTGGTTTTGAGCGACTAAAAGATGACTATTTGGACTGCCCCAATTTTAAAGAAACTTACACCCTACTGACTAACGGTGGTGGACCATTAATAAATGATTTCCTTTTGGAGGATGGCTATTTGTTCAAGTCCCAAAAACTCTGTATTCCTAACACTTCTCTACGAGAATTTCTAGTCTGGGAGCTGCATGCGGGAGGACTAGCTGGCCACTTTGGTCAATCAAAAACTATTGCCGCGCTAGAGAATCGATTCTATTGGCCCACCCTTAAACGCGACGTTGGCAAACTTATAAAGAGATCTCACACCTGCCAGCTTGCCAAACAACGAAAGCAGAACACGGGCCTCTACACTCCACTCCCAGTGCCAAATTGCCCTTGGCAGGATGTAAGCATGGACTTTGTATTAGGTTTACCCAAGACCCTCAGAAAACACGATTCCGTTTGTGTCGTCGTTGATAGGTTTTCAAAGATGGCCCATTTCCTACCCTGTTCAAAAACTTTTGACGCATCCCGGGTTGCTAAGCTATACTTTGACGAGATTGTGAGACTTCATGGGTTACCTAAGACTATTGTATCCGACAGGGATGTTAAATTCACAAGTTATTTTTGGAAAACACTTTGGCATAAGATGGGTACAAAATTACAGTTTTCTACAGCCTTCCACCCTCAGACCGATGGTCAAACCGAAGTTGTAAACAGAAGTTTAGGAAACCTCTTAAGAACTTTAGTTGGGGAAAACCTTAGAGACTGAGATTCTAAGTTACCGATCGCCGAGTTTGCCTATAATAATTCTATCAACCGAACCACAGGTCTGAGTCCTGCCGAGATTGTATATGGTTACAAACCTAGGCAACCTATAGATCTTATTCCCATGGGTCCTAAGTCTAGGTCATCAGAGTCAGCATCTGCATTTGCATCGCATTTACAAGAATTGCACAAAGAAATTAATAAAAGAATTGAATTGAGCAATGCCAATTATAAACTTAATGCGGACCTCAAGAGAAGGTTCAAAGAATTTGATGTGGGTGATTATGTGATGGTTCAGATTCGTCCGGAGCGGTTACCGCAAGGGACCGTTAAGAAGTTACACGCGAGAAGCGCGGGCCCTTTCAAAATAATCTCTAAAATTAATAGTAATGCTTATGTGCTTGACCTTCCCGAAGGTTTTAACTTTAGCCCCACTTTTAACGTTGAAGATCTTGTAGCCTATGAAGGTCCAGAGTTTAACCCACCCAACCCATTACTTGATGAGCCTTGTGAGTCCCCACCTTGTGAGATCCCTAGCCTTCCTCCACTCCCAAAACTTCCCACTTTACCTACTGCGGAAAGGATCGAGGCAGTGCTTAGCGATGAAATCATTTCTACTAGAGACGGTGGTCGCCGAAGGTACTTAGTTCAATGGGCAGGAAAGCCGGAGACGGAGAACGTGTGGATTGACCGAGATGAGCTACAGAGATTGGACCCAGACCTGTTGGAGTGGTACGAAGCTTCTAGAGACACTCACTCGACGGGGTCGAGTTCTCTCCCACCTGGAGGGAATGATGGGGACATCAGATTTCGACACGTGTACCATCGCCGACGGCGCAGATCGACGGCTACGATCCAGAGCCTCTACTTTTGAGTTATTTACAGCTTATGTCATGTGTTCTTTTCTTAGTTTTCCTAGTTTGCCCCTTAGGGCATTGTTTGACTTATGTAGCCCCGAGGGCGTTTATGTCTTTTCTTTTTCTTTTATTTTGAGCCTCCTTATATGAGGCATGATGCATTGTAAGTTTTTAGTTTTTGAAATGAAATGAAATTTCCCCTTTGTTCTCTTTGTGAGTTCATCCCGAGATCTCTTCGTGAGTTCGCCGGAGAAAATTAGATCTCTTCGTGAGTTCTAATTTTCATGCTAGCTAATATCGAGGAAATCAAAGTTGGAAACAAGTGAGGTTAGTGTGCTCGTGGTCATTGAATCCCAAGAAGCTCTCAATTTTCTTTTTTCTTCCCTTTTGATGCCGCCGACTCCTCCAAAAGCCAAGCCGCCTGCCACAGCAACACCCCTTCCCCCCCTAACCAACCTCCCGCCGGCCACAGTCAGGCCGTCTGCCGGACAGCATCCGCTCCCCCCCCCCCCCAAATCCCGTCGCCCCATCCCGCCGGCCACAAACCCCCATCCCGCCGCCCTCTGAAATCTTTGGGTTTGAATTTCAAATTCCCATCATGAGCCTTGATTACATTCTTTAATTGATCCCTAAAATTTAGGCAATCTCTTTTAATTGGGTTTTAAAGCCAGTTTTGAAATCAGACGTTGCCTATTTTTTTTTCCATCAATTAAAGGAAATTTTCCTTTGTTTTAATATTTGTTTAATTACAGATTTTAGGAAAATCTGTTACACTAATAGAAGGGCCCCACTTTAATATAATTCTCTCTGCCTCCTCCTCAAGTCCAGCCATTCCCCACCTCTCCTCTTCATTGGCCCATCTCTCTCTCCCCTAATCAACCCGTTAACCCCACAAAATCAGCCCCCATGATTTAATTTGATTTCAAATTAAATCCACCTCATTAAACCCTCCAAAATTGCATTAACTGTGGAAATTCCTGCACCTTTATTCGGTTCTCCACCTTGGCCGAATTCCCCTAGCCGGCCAAAGCTTGATCGCTTCTCCCCGAATCCACGAGCCACTTCTCCCTTGCACTTGAGAACGTCTTGCGGCGATCACTCACTCTCGTCTTCAAGAATGCATGGAGGAACCCGAGTGGAATTTCGGGTTTGAGTACGACAACCGCGGAAGGGTCAATATTCTCCGATCACCTTTCTTCGACGTCGGCTTCGACTTTGACGACACTGTCGAGGAATACTTGGAGCGGATTCTACCACCACTAGTGAAGTCCATCGACGACCACTTCTCCGTCTACACGTGGATCATTGAAGGCCGTCCACCCACTCCTCCGAATCCGGCTCCCTCCCCGGCGACAAGTCCCCTCAAGATCACTTGCCTACTAGTAGCGTCACTAAGCCTACTTACGGTCCTTTTCCGCTAGCCTCCACTTTAAATTGAGTGACGGATCCTAAGGTGAAGGATCTAAATCTTAAATTTGGGGCTTTGTTATTCTTAGCTATTCGCATTACTTGAAGTCTTGATGTTATTTTGAAAAGTCTTCTAATCTCTAAATGTGATTTCTTGTTGTTACTTAATCATTCGTCTTCTAATTCTTGAACTTCACTTGATTAAGCATAGAGTTTTTGGTAGCAAGTTATGAATCAATATTTCTATTAATTTTTAAGTGCAATTCTCAATTCATCGCATGATTGATTCACATCATTATTCTTATTAACGAAGAAAAAGCAAATTCACCTCTAGAAACATGTCCACAAACAGTGTTCACTCTCTGCCATTCAAGACAGATAGAAACATGAGAGGATAACCTCAAGATAGTCATATCTTTCCCTAAAAAGATACCATATGGTATTCCATGTTCCTCAAGATGAGTTATTTCAAGGTGGCCCAAGCAATCTAACAGCACTTAAGCAGCAGAGATCATGTTTGACACTTCATTTTTACACAATATGTTTCTAGACTTTGCTGGAGTCGATGGAGCTTTTTCAAGTGTAGCAAAATCTAGTCCAGCACAGCACAAAAAATCTTGATCCAGCCGTCTTTTCAAGTGGCAGCCTGCTGCAATTCCTAAAGGCGTACTTTAGTAGAAAACGACCAGATCCCAATTTCTTCCTTCTTTCTAGAACTTCATAATCGATAAATTAGCAGTGTCCTTAAAAGATTTTTTTTTTTTTCCGGATATCTTTCAGTGACTAGGGATTACTTGTTCTACCTTTCAAATTTCTATCAAATAAAAAAACGTCACATGGAGAAACTAACAAAACCATTCATCAAAATGTAAGAGAAAAAAAAAAAAAACTTCAGAGAACAGAAATAAACTGCCATGGTGAACAAAATTAAAGAGAAGGGAGAGAGAATCTCTAACCGGAGAATCTCTAACCGAAGCTGAACTGGCAGGAATCTGCACGCCAAGACTGAGAACAAAAAAAAAAAGAATATTTAGCCATAATCCAAGTTCTCCAGGGTAACCAACAGTAGAATCGCGTTAAAGGTAAAGAAAAAAAGCAGAGAAAGAACACCTTTCGAGATAGTCTCGGAAAAACCCTAGCGAAGGATCGTGTAGAACAGACGGGTCTGATTTGCAGTGGCCGACGAAAGACCTCAGCTGCGCCACCTTTGCTGCGTCCATCTCTGACTCTGTCTCTCTCTCTCCACGCGAAGGTTTCTTTTTAGTTTTACAGCTGAAAGTTCCGTGAGCGGCTTCTCGGGATTTACATCAATGCCACTGAAAATTTTATCATTTACAAATTTAACACTAAATTTTATTACTTATTTATATAGCATTTAAAATTTTAAATAACAAAAATATTATTTATTATACATATAATTAGGAAAGTATCTCTATTATTATTATTATTATTATTATTATTATTATTATATATATATATATATATATATATATATATATATATATATATATATATATATATATATATATATATTTTTTTTTTTTTTTTTTTTTTTTTTTTTTTTTTTTTTTTTTTTTTTTTTTTTTTGAGAAGTATGTTTGAAAGTTACTTTTAGATGAAATTACCCGATAAAAAATAACACATTTTATTCACATATTATTTTTTGAAGTCAAAAGAGCATGAGATTGATTCAAACATATTTAAATTGAAACCTAGTTCAACTTCATATTTGAGCTTGGTTTGAACACAAATTTAACTATACCGACCTTACTCTTTCACGCGTAAACGATCTTGTAGCGAGCTCCTATCACTAACCACATTCCTTCAGATACCTCTAGTCCCATTTATGCCTTCCTCATACGAATTGCATCACAAACCCCTCTTCCCTTCACTTGCCATTGATCAATCAATAGCCTTCTCCCAACAATCTCTCACAGGAATACAGAGCTGTGGATGCATGACATTCAAACATTTTGGTTCGATTCTTGGTTAAAACTCAAATAAATACCTGTGACCTGATTGGAACTTAGTTCAAACCTAACTTCTAAAAGGATTCTAATTAGGTTTGTATATTGTTCAAATTTTGACTTGAACTTGTAAACTAGTTTTGAATTGAAATATGTTCAAATCAATTTTATACGCTTCAACTTAAGGAAGTCCACAAATATAAGAGTAATAGAAAGTCATTGTGGTTAATTTCACATTAAAGATATATTCATATAAATTTTTCTAAAAAGAACAAACAATAATATTTCTTCAATTACTTGCCTTATGAGTAATATAATGTTAAATTCTCAAATAATAAATTACTATATTCTTTTATTACTTAATGGGATTGTAGAGATTGCAATCCAAGAATGTGATTTTGAAGTTGGAAAATTGCAATCCATAAATAATTAAGCTAAAAACATTAATGTGGCATATTTTTCTATGATTTCACAAACATATAATGATACATCTCATATTTAATTGATAAATTTATATTAATAGAATTCTTGATTGTGGATATTATTTCACATATTCAATGAAAAATATTCTCCACGTCTGAGGAATGTGAGGAGGTTTTTAGGAATGTCTATATTAATAATGGAGTGGGTGCATATAAAAATATATAAACATGAATTATAATATTTTTCATATCATATATAACACTGTCGTTGTCAGGTCCCAAGTCCTAGATGAGAAAAGTGGATGGTTGTGTTAGGTAGTCGACAGCTAGCGTAAAACTTGTCGAATAATAATGACATGAGTCCTTTAAGAAATTGTGTTAATGCTAGGACATCACCTGGAAGCGACGCGCTGTATGGCTTGAATACAGTGACAAGTGTGCAAGGGCCGCTGCACCGGCGCCCGGTGCAATGTTAAATAGGCAAGGGTTCCCACATCAATGACGGATGTGGGCAAAGAAGCTAGTCCATGAAACTAAAATTATGATATGAACTTGGAATATAGGTTCACTTATAGAAAAATTAATGGAATTAATAGATATTATGATTCATAAGAAGATAAATATTTTGTGCATTCAGTAAACTAAATGGGTTGGAGAGAAGGCTAAGAAAATTGATAGTTTATGATTTAAACTTTTGTATTCTAGTAGGAGTCGTGCTAGAAATGGTGTAGGGGTTATTATAGATAAGAGTTTGAAGGATAATGTTACAAAAATTAATAGGATTAGAGATAGAATTATAACTTTAAAGATTGTTGTTAATGATAAGATTGTTAATATTATAAGTGCTTATTCCCCTCAAGTAGGCTTAGATATGAGTTCTAAATTAAATTTTTGGAATGACTTAGAAGATTTATTATAAAAGATACCTCTTGAAGAAAAAGTTTTTATTCGAGAAGATTTAAATGGACATGTTGGTAGAGAGGTAGATGATTTTAAAAGCATTCATGGTGGCCATGGTTTTGTAACGACAAATGAAGGTGGCAAGATCAGATTAGATTTTTGTTTAGCTTATGATTTTTCAATTGCTAATACCTTATTTAAGAAAAAGAATGAGCATCTCATCACTTATAAAAATGGATATAGTACAACCCAGATTGACTATTTTCTTATAAGAAAATTTGATCGTTTAGATTACAAAGATTATAAAGTTATTCTGAGTGCAAATTTATGTACCCAACATCGATTATTAGTTTTGAACTTAAAGATAAAAAGACATAAAATAAAAAATAATATAAAATGATATTATATGATTAGATGGGGGCATTTAAAGAATATTAACAAAAATATTTTTTAGAGTAAGATTTTAGATCTTAAGATGTTATCGATGCATGAGGATGCTAATTTTATGTGAAAAAAAGTGGCTTGTGATATTGAGAATATTATAAAAGATGTGCTTGGAGTATCAAAGGGAAAATCTCCTAATAATAAAAATAGTTGGTGGTGGAATCAAAATGTGCAAGAAAAGATTAAAAATAAGTAGATTTGTTATAAAAAATGGTTTAATTTTAAAAATTCTGATAATTGAGAAAGATATAAAGGGGCTTGCAAGAAATCTAAGAAAGTAATATGCGATGCAAAGACCTTAGCTTTTAGTTATTTATATAATAAATTAGATACTAAGGATGGAGAAAGATATATATATAAGTTAGACAAAAAAAGATATAAGAGTAGTAAGGATTTAGTTCAAGTGAAGTGTATTAAGGATGAAGATCAAAAAATAATTTTCTTAGAAGATGATATTCAACAAAGGTGGATAAAATATTTTGCTAAATTTTTTAATGAAAATTATGAAAGTAAGATTGACTATAGTGACCTTAGCACCCTAAATAAAAATAAAAATTTCTGTTTTTATCGGCGTATTAGTAAAACCTAAGTTAGAGAGGCTTTAAAGAAAATGAAGGGTGGGAAAGCTGTTGGACCTGATGATATTCCAATAGAGGTGTAGAAATGCTTAGGAGATGAAAGAATTTCTTGGCTTACTAAACTTTTCAATACTATTTGAAGACTAAAAAGATGCTATATGAGTGGAGAATGAGTGCGTTAATTCCTATTTTTAAGAATAAATGTGATGCACAAGATTGTGCGAATTATAGATGAATTAAGTTAATGTGTCATAATTTAAAACTATGGGAGCAAGTTATGGAGCATAGGTTGCGGCGTGATACTAATGTTTCTCAAAATCAATTTAGATTCATGCCGGGTAGGTCAACTATGGAAGCCATATATTAAGAGGTTTGATAGAGAAATATAGAGAAAATAAGGAGGATCTACATATGATATTTATTGATTTAGAAAAAGTATATGATAAAATTCCAAGAGAAGTGCTATGGAGAGTTCTTGAAAAGAAAGGAGTTAATAATGCTTATATTCAACTCATTAAAGATATATATGCATGAGCTATTACTTGGGTTCAAACACAAGGTGGTTTTATCAAGTATTTCCATATTTCGGTTGGGTTACATAAAGGATCAGCCTTAAGCTCATATCTTTTTGCTTTAGTCATGTATGTTCTCACTAGACATTTGCAAGAGGATGTATTTTGGAGTATGTTGTATGCTGATGATATTCTTCTTGTTGATAAGATTAGAGAGGGAGTTGAAAGTAAACTTGAATTATGAAGGTCAACAATAGAGACTAAAATAGAATATATGGAGTGTAATTTTAATAGTAATAGACCTAGTGAGGGTATTGTGACTTTGAGCGATCAAGTCATTAATAAGAGTACACGTTTTAGATAACTTGGATCTATTGTTTAGAGTGATGGTGAAATAGATGGGGATATTATCAGCAGAATTCAAGTTGGATGGTTGAAGTGGAGGAATGCATCGGGCTTGTTGTGTGATAGAAAAGTACCCCTCAATCTTAAGGGAAAATTCTATAAGATGGTAGTGAGGCATGCAATGATTTATGGTGCTGAATGTTGGCCATTAAAAGAGAAGCATAATACTAAGTTAAGTGTGTCAGAGATGAGGATGCTCAGGTGGATGAGTGGCTTTACCCTTAGAGATAGGATACGAAATGAGCATATACGTGAAAAGGTTGGAGTAGCTTTAGTAGAAGATAAGATTAGAGAGAGTCGCCTTAGATGGTTTGGTCACATAAAACGGCGGCCTTCCAATGACCCGGTTAGTAGAGTAGAGGTATTAGATTTAATTTATGTTAAGATAGGTAGAGGCATACCTAAAAAGACTTGGTTAGAAAATATTAGGCATGACCTTTCTTTATTAAATTTAAATGAGAATTTGACCTTTAATAGAATACAATGGAGAAAAATGATTCATGTAGCCGACCCCACGTAGTGGGATAAAGGCTTGATGATGATGATGATGTTGATGCTCATATACTTATATTATATTAATTTTATTATTTTTTAATAATATTATTATTTATTACATCATCTGATTCGACCAGTCGAACCGATCGAATCATGAACCTCTCCTTCTTCCGGTTCGTTGTCCAGTCCAATTTTTACAACCATTATAATTCAACAGATTTGATCATTTGTTACATTCTCTAGATATTTTCTTTTTCTTATTCGGAGATATTCTCTTTTCCAAAATTTAAAAATTTGAACTTGTTAGGAAATTAATCAAGAGAAGAGTTGGATCACAAGCATCTATTTTAGTCCAAAATTATTCGCAGATGACATCCAACATTATTAGTGAGTGACCTATGAGTAAGAAATCAAAATTTATGTGAGATTTGAGCGAGTATGAGGAATGTAGAAAAGAGCTCTAAAGTCGATATTAATCTCATAGCAAATAGTGCAAGCTCTTAAAGATTCAAAATATACATCATCACTTATTATTTGTAGAAGTTAAAGATTTATAGAGAAGGTTGCACGTATTAAAAATAGAAGTATCATATATGATATGATTGTTGCAAGTTATTATAAACAAGTGTCTTAGACAGTTAGTTATCATGTGAATACCTGCATCTTGCATAGCTCTCTGCCATGAGGCATGTCCCTTTGAGTGCCTAGGGCGTATGGTACATAGGATGAGACTATGAAAGCGAGTCATCTCAATGTGCAAGCATGTCTATAAAAGCATTGCTTGAACCTCTAGATGTGAAGAGCAAGCTTCCTTAAGTGAAAATGGTCCTACAACAAAAATGGACTCAATCTGTGAAGCCACAAATAAAGGTCTTCTTGGTGTGTGCTTATTGTAGCTGGAATTATGATATTAGCAATAGGCGATTGGCCTTAATTGTAGATAGTTACTATAGGCAAGTGATCCTTATCGAGATGAACGACTTTGAGGGATCATAGTGGTTTGGACAAATCATGTCTTGATCTAACTTCGAAAATAAGTCTCCATGTGCTAATCTTTCCAAGAGAGGGGCCATGAATCGACAAGTTGGGCCAACCGGTTTAATGTAGGGTCACATTCTCTTCGGGTAAGTTCCGCTCTTGGGTGGCATGACTGCTTTGGCCAAGTCCCTTGATTGAAACCTATAAACATGCTAATTGTGTTAAATCATTATGAAAAATTGATATTTGTAATGTACTATTGTGAAAAATTATGATATAAATATTCTCTCTTTTATCACCTCAAATCTTTTAACATGATACAATATTAATCAAATTAAGTCATCCTAGAATCCATTGGACCAAATCATGATTTTAAATCTCTATGAAGTTATATATATAAACAAAGCAATAATTTCTCTCCCAAAAGCATGATTTTTACTAAAACACCAATAAATAAATTTAAACAATATTTTAAATCAGAGTTATATTCAGATTCACTAAAAAAATTTATAATATTATTTTTATATAAATGAAAGAATTTATAAATTTAAAAATGCAACGGCTCTGCGTTTACAAATGAATTATATCAATGAATTCCTTATACAGAATTATATCAACAAATTATTAAGTTGTGACAATTGCAGCAGCTAAGTAATAATTGCTTAAACTGGAGATTTTAAACATGAGATGCTATGGAACAGTAGCTGCACCTGCGAGTGGCTCAATGAGCTCAAGAAATTCATTGGCTAGGCCTGTGAAAACAATTGAATCCGTCTCAATGGGTTTGAATTTGATTAGGGCTGAAGGAACCAAGCTTTCTTCTTCTAGGGTTGGTGTACTTCCATTGGCTCCTCGAAACCGAGGGATCGCATGAACCCTCGACATCGCCGGACTCAGAAGCTCAAATTCCAAGGTGGGATCTTTCAGAGCAGAGCTCACAAACTGGAAGAGAAAGAAAAAAGAAAAGATAAATTGAAATGAAGATTTTGATTAATAAGAAAATCCTGAGTTTCTCCTAAAAAAAATCTCATATTCTTTGTTATGAGATAATCTTTATCTTATATTTGTGAGTGTGTAATGCTCGTTCAATGCTAAGATGATAAACTCTTTGTTTATTGTTATGAATAACATGTAACAATCATGCCTATCATTCTCAAGTTAATTTTAATGACAATGGTAGCTCTAAAATGATTGACACTCGATTTTTTTATTTTTTTTTGTGATGAGGAACCACGCCACTATGCGACGAGTAAACCCCGGTCGACCTAGCAGGCAACCCATACCATTTAGCCGGGCCAACACTTAAGGCTGTCACGGCCGCCCAAGGGATTCGAGCCCGGGACCTGGTGTTGAAGATCAGCCATTTTTACAGTCAATGTTACAGTTGAATTTCAAGAACTATCTTCAACAAAAAAGTGACAGTAAGCCTTTTTCTAAATGAATTAAAATATTCTTTTTTTAACTGTGAAGGGTAAATCTTACCCAGCTTTTTATAAAAAGGAATGAAGCCTTCTTACCCATATTTTTTTAAATCTATTGAAAATTTTGTTATGGTCAATGGATGCAAGAAAGGAATAACACAAATTAAATGAAAGGGCACATAATTAACTGACCTCATATAATGCGGTAGTTCGTTCCCAGGGCAAAAATATGCCTTGAAGCACCACTCCATCAGGGAATTGGAACCGAATGACAGTTAACTTATACTTCTTCCTAGCAGCCATAGCTTGTTTCTCCTTATAAGACCTGGGAATTAATAACTGAGAGTCTGCAATCTTTTTTTTCCTTGCATCAGCTTCTCTTCTTAACTCTTCAATAGATAATTTATAGAAAGAATCAGGCAAATCAATTTTAGCTGCCACACTTTCTGGAACAGAAAAGAAGACCCGAACCTAAAAAATAGCCGAAGTGCACAATTATTAGGACAATCATCTTCATCATCTATTACAATAGCTTAAGGCCCTATATATAGGACACAACATAAGAAAACTCAAAAGACAAAGTTGCCCCTTGGACAACAACACTCACATAAACAAACCTAGGAGTAAAATATGAAATAACATAAAATAAGAGCTAAAATTCAAAAAATAACTAATAATTTAAGATTTAAATTATAGCCGTCAATTTACGACGCCTCCTGTGATAGACGCGCCAAATCTTCGTACTGATGTCCGCATCACAAACACTAAACTAGGATCTAACCAAAATTTCAACATCTAGTACGAAATCAAGTAGGATCATTGTCTTCCCAACAATATCATTCCCCTAGTTCCCCCAAGCCAACCCAACCAAGTCCTAAACTGTGTAGTGCTCAAAGTGGGTACGTGGATTTGGTGGGCACAATGAGTCTAATCACAAATATACGATAGGAGAGGCCTGCAAGTCTTGCTGGATATCAGCAAATGCATGTGATATCTAGGAGTGTTAATCCCTAACTTCTGTGTCGTCAATGTAATGTCCTGCTAGATTTGACCGAATAGTGAGTCAGCTATTAAACACGAAAGAGAATATTAGTGAAAATTACATATCATACATGATCTCTTCTTTTTTATCTTTGCCATGACTACCTTTGATAAAGCCAATCATGTACCAAAAGCTTAGCAATGGAATGACTTATGTTGATGATGGACAAAGGAGACCAATTGCGCTTAAACCATCTAAATCCTTCGAAATGATTTGTTTTTAAAATCCTCGTAAAAGACATGCACATTAAACGACTATAATACAGACGGACATGAAGAGCATAAAGACTTCGTTTGGCTTAAACAAATTAAAGGAGAGAAAATAATACAACAACAACAACAACATCAAGCCTTTATCCCACTACGTGGGATCGGCTACATGAATCCTTTTTCTCCATTGTGTCCTATTAAAAGTCAAATTCTCGTTTAAATCTAATAAAGAAAGGTCATTCCTAATATTTTCAAACCATGTCTTTTTAGGTCTACCCCTACCTTTCTTAACATAAGTCAAATCTAATACCTCTACTCTCCTAACCGGGTCATCGCAAAGCCGCCGTTTTATGTGACCAAACCATCTAAGGCGACTCTCTCTAATCTTATCTTCTACTGGAGCTACTCCAACCTTTTCACGTATATGCTCATTTCGTATCCTATCTCTAAGGGTAAAGCCACTCATCCACCCGAGCATCCTCATCTCTGCCACACTTAACTTAGTATTATGTTTCTCTTTTAATGGCCAACATTCGGCACCATAAAGCATTGCAGGCCTCACTACCATCTTATAGAATTTTCCCTTAAGTTTGAGGAGTACATTTCTATCACATAACAAGCCTAGCCCGATGCATTCCTCCGCTTCAACCATCCAACTTGAATTCTGCTGATAATATCCCCATCTCACCATCATTCTGAACAATAAATCCAATATATCTAAAACGTGTACTCTTATTAATGACTTGATCGCCCAAAGTCACAATCCCCTCACTAGGTCTATTACTACTAAACTTACACTCCATATATTCCGTTTTAGATCTACTCAAGAGAAAACCTTTAGACTCTAAGGTTGACCTCCATAATTCAAGTTTACCTTCAACTCTCTCTCTAGTCTTATCAACAAGAAGAATATCATCAGCACAAGGAGAGAAAATGATAAAGGAATTAAATTGAAATTAGCTTTCACACACTTATTTAGGTGAGAAATGCAGTAATTTTATTTTCTTAATTGATTGATGAGAATAATGGAATTTTTGTTTCAGAAGACACTGAGTAAAGAGATAGTATGAAAAATTTTTCTTCTTGTTTTCAACTTTAGTTGGGTTTGGAACTGTAAATGAAAAAAAAATAAAAATAGAATTGCTTATATTTCCTAGGTAAATCCATTTACCAATTAATTGCATTAAAATCAAACAAAGGTTTGAAAGCGTGAAGAAAGACATTAGATTACCTCCAATTCCTTCAAACCAAAAATACCCAAAGTTTATTTGCAATAAGGTAATAAAAAAGATAGACACAGATCCATAGTGCCATACTAGGCTATTCTACACTAAAAGTTCAAATAGGCAAAAAATGCAAACGTGCTTCATTTAAAGTGTAAATGGGCATTACTAGTTCCAAAAGCACCAAACATAGGGAATTTCAAAAGGATAACAGGCAAGTGTCTTCATGTCTTTTTTTTTTTTTTTTTCATTTACATTTTCTTTTCAAGACACAATCGTCCTCCAATCAACCAATATGTTGCTAAAAGATGAGCAATAAATGAAAGCCAATCAGTGAAAGCATTTAACAGGGTCAACAACTTTGAAAGAAATGACAGTATGGAAAATGGCGAATTTATTAGGCAGCGATCAAATTGTCCACACAATTGGTCAGCCACTGAGTACATTTGTTTGCTGTGGATTAATCGGAAGGCAGAAAAATTATTTGATATGACCTTGATAATGGCTGGCTAGAAATTATAACTAATGCAGACTGCAAGAGCATTTATTCAAGAAGGCATCTTCCAGCATGCAAAGCAGATTATTTTAATTGTGTCCGCTATCTAAGTTTCAGCCAAGCAAAGAAAACACAATTACGCATTCCCAAGTATAATAAAATCATATAAGGATTTTATACCAAGTTCAAAGTGATGCAAGATTCTTAGTGAACAGCTGGGTCATCCCGTACTCTAATTATTGGTCCAAGACATGAAACTATGGCAAATAATATTAGATAACATTCCGCTATATGCAAGCTCTACATAACAATTTCAAACATCAAAGGTGACTAAGATGGCCTACAGTTATTAATGGTTTTGCAATCTGAAATACTTTGCTGATATTTTAGAAGATTCAAACTATTGTTGCATCCTTCATCGTTGCATTACCACAACTCTGCAACTTTCATTATTGCACTCTCTTCATTTTCACCTAATTTTCTTTTAACTATAGTCTTCATCGCTGCATTGATGCGAACATTTCCAAGTTGCAGCCTTCATCGCTACATTTCCGCAAACTATTATCATTAATAATGCCTTTATCGCTATATTATAGTATTTCTTTCCTTTTTTGCTTTCCCGTGTGAATAGAACTACAATTTCTCTCCATGGATAACAACAACTATACCCACTCACCCTTGGATCATGAGTTCTCTTAGAATTGAGGGATACAATCTAAATCCAATGTGAGAGTTCCAAAACATCAATTTAATGAACATAACTAAAATAATAATGACTGGTTTGGGGGTTCTTAAAAGGAAGAAGAAAATTAGTCCATTTATAAGGCACAGAAAGACATAAAAGACCTTGTTAGGAGCAACTGAAAATACATCTAAACCAATTATTTATACTCTAGCATTCTTAGGTATTGCCTTCTCTTTTTAGACTCTAAAATCTCAGATATGCCAATTTTTAACTCTTGAATACTTGATTTAGATACTACAAATCATATGATCAATTTCTCACAAGTTTAGTTACACCCATTTGTTCAAGCAATAAGAAAATAAGCATGGATGATGTCCTTGATAAACATGGCTAGTCAAAGAGTTTATTATAAGCAAATCCTTTGCACTCCAAAATATCCTCCATGTACCTTAATTAATTACAAACATGTTATTCATTCAAAAGCTAACTAAAAACTCCAAGTGAAGTGTTGTGTTTTATCTTCATATTTTTGTCTTTCAAAAGCAAGGCACAATGAGAATGGTTAGGCTTATGAAAGAAAAAGAAATCTCTACAAAACCAAGAAAACGATCAAGAAAACTCTATGCAACCTTCATTATTATCTATTCTCTCATAAACCATTAAAATTAATAAAGAAAAAAAATATATAGCTTCAACACCTACTCCTTGGCCATCCATCCTTTATTGTTCTCAAAATCACATTTCCTCCATTGTTCAAATAAATCAATATTGAAGAATTTCATTGTGTTGATTGTCAACTAGCAAAATACAAACATACCAATTTTTCAATAAATGATATAAGAGTCCTTATTTCTTCTCCCATTCATAGCAACATAGGTGGGGCTATCCTCCACACATAACATCTCTGGAGCTTGATGATTTATAGCATTTATTGATGATTCCACACCTGAGTATAATCATTCTCACCTTTTTTTAAACATGATATAAAAACAACTTAGTGTTAAAATTAAAATAGCCATATCTAAATAATATCAAAGAGTAAGTTAACCTCTCTATCCTCATACTTGCAACACTCAAATAAAATGGAGCAATTGAACAAAAGAATGGTCATCTAATTGCTTTTAAAAGAGCTCTCCTTCAAAAAAAAAAAAAAAAAATTCAAAATAATACCAAAAGAAAGCAATTTAAACAACCACCCACATCATAAACTAGTTACCTACAAACTTCCTTGGATAAAGAGACTTATAAAAGTCCTAAACAAATTCTTTCCTCAAACAATCTTGCTACAAAAATATTTGGCAATGTTTCTTATTCATACACATTCCCAAAACAAAGAAAAACTTGACCCTTAAACAACTAAATGTATCTTATGTGTTTATTTTTCTATACAAAAAGGGTACAGAATGCTACCACCCTTATGAGAAAGGTTTAAGTGTTTGCTAATGCCATTTTCAATGAAAAGAAAAAAATCACAACTTTGTTACTATTCATTCTAAGAAATAAAAATCATTTATAAAAGAATTTTTTCTCTAAGATTTCCCTTCTTTACCTCACATCCTAGCAAACAGCTCTATTCTAGAACCAGCTACTCTTACCCAAAGCGATTTTATACCAAAACAAAGTACTGCTTAGTCATTACAAGCTTACTCGAGAAGAAGGGCATCTCAATCCATGCAAGCTCAATCAATTGAATCAGTAGCTCACTGAATACATTAAGAGAACTATTGAATCTACAAATAAAAGTACAAGAACAATAATTAAACATCACTTACACCTATTTCATATAAATTTTTTTCTCATAATCATCGATCCTTCCTTACTAGCCAGCATACTATTTTTATCTTTAAAACAATCTCTAAAGCTTTAATAAATGTGAATTTGAATAATAATATGAGGAAATAAATAGAATCCTATTAAAAGTAAAACATGGAATTAGTAAAGTTACCAAAAGGAAAGAAAATAGTGGGATATATAATGAGTCTATTATAAAATACAAATCCAATGATTCACTAGAAATGTATGAAGTTAGACAACTATCCAAGGCTACAATCAAATAAGTGGGAATGATTATCTTAAAACATTTGCTCTAGTAGCCAAATTGAATATTTTTAGAGTTCTTTTATCTTTAATAACTAACAAAGGCCGGAAGGTATAGCAATTTTATGTGAAGAATGGCTTATTGGAGGAATGTACATGGAGTTTACCCTTATATTCAACTAAAATATAGACAAAATATATGTAAGTTGAAAAGACAATGCATGGGTTGAAGAAACCTCTAAGGGCGTGACTTGGGAGATTCACCAAGGAAATGCTCAATATGAGATATAAATAAAGTTAAAGAGATCATACACTATTTGTGAAACAAAACTTCAGGGATTCTCAACACTACTAGTTAATGTTAAATATTTTACCATGATAAATAGTGGAGTAAAAGATTAAGAGTTTAAAGAAAAGATTATTCCAATAATTTAAAGTCAAAGAGCTGAGCAATTTAAAGTACTTCCTTTGCATTAAAGTTCCACACTCTTGAACTCACAATAAAAATGTATAACATACATGTTGAAAGAGACTAGTAATTTATAAAACTTAATCATAAATCTGGAAATTCTCCAGAATACAAAACTGAAGAAAAGCCTCATATTAGAGACTAGTCAAAAGACTTATCTACTTATTACATACGAGACATAATGTTGCCTACGTTGTAGTTGTGATTAGGGGTGTCAAAATGAGTTTTCGATTTGGGTTCAGATCCAACTCGAAATTAACCCGCCTTCAACTGCTCTGACTTGAACCCGACTCGATTAGACAAACGAATAAAAAATTCAAAAACAGACTCGACCTGCTAACCCACGGGTGGGAACAGCGTGAGAGCACAAGCATGGGTTGCGTATGATAGGCGGCGAGCGCTAGCACAGATCGCAAGGAGAGGTAGATGGGCACAGGTGCAAGGTTGTGAGCGCGAGCACAGGATGTGGGGGCAAGCTTGGGGACGAAGCAGGCGAGCACGAACGCGGGGCAAGCACATGGTGGGAGCTTTTGTGGAGTGGGGCGGGCTAGAGACTCGGGTCAGTTTGGGTTGCTTTCGAGTTTTTAGGTTGACCCGAACCCAACCCAAAATTAGAAATGGGACAGAACATGAAACCCGAAATCGACTCTTTTTCCAAACGGGTCGACCCAAACCCAAAATTTTTGGGTCTTTCTCGGATCGTGTCAAATACTGATACCCCTAGGTGTGATCAATCAATTCATGCACAATCCTAAATAATAACATCTTAAGGTAAAATATCGAATTCTACAATATTGAAGATAATCTCAAGTAAACAAATTTTATTTAAAGAAGGGGTGTATCTAACTCTTGAAGTTTACACATATGCAAATTATATGTTCTGTGATTAGTAGGTAGGTCAAATTAAGGATATTGTACCTTTTTAAGAGACAATCTTGTAACTTGAAAAAGTTAAAAAAAAAAAATTAAAATAAGAACTACTATAGAAGCCGAATTCATATATATGAAACTAGGAATCTGTGAATTGTTATGATTAAATATTATTCAAGATAATTTAAAAGTTGAATGAAAAGGTCTTATAAGAACAAATCAGTAATAAATAATGAACATAATCCCTCATAAAATTACCGTACATAGCTTATTGAAGTTGATAGACACTTTATAAAAGAGAAGCTAGATAATGATCTTATATGTACTCTATTTGTAACCACAAATGAACAAATTATTAATCTCACCAATAGATTATTAGGCCTAATCTTTTAGAAATTATCAAACAGGCTTGAAATGGATAGCACTCATTCATTCTCTTGAGGGGAGTGTAAAATGCCAACATAAATTTCACCAACTGGGGACCGCACTAACAAGATTTCCACAATGTTTCCTTCCTCTTCCACTATCACCTCCTTGATTTGTAAGATCATTATTACCTACTCATCAATTCATGAACTATTCTATTTATTTTGCAATTAATTCTATTCCTCAATTTCATGTTTTTCCTACTAGATACTTTCCTAAGATTGTATAAATTATATTTATGTTGAAATAAGATACACTCAACCCTCTCTCTCCAATTTTGTCATGATGGACATATGGCAAGCTATATCCAAGTAAATCTAGGTAAATCTAACTAAATGGTGTGCTTTATTTTTGAAAGGTGAGACCATTTCCAATGTAAGTAAAAAGTTCAAAGATATATATATATATATATATATATTCAAAAGATAAGCTGCATAAGATTAGTAGAACAAGACTTAAGCATATTCCTCAATTTCAATTAATGTGAAATTAATAATGGCCAATTGAAAATATTGATGGATCAAGTCATGCTAAATGTCGAAGGTTACCTCTACTCAATATACAAGGATGATCAATTTCATAAAAATGAATATGATATAAGTTATATTACATTGATCGAAGTGTAATAAATAAATACCTACATTTATGCTAAGTATAGATGAAATAAGAACATTAATATGAATGTGCATTAAGTTTGGATGAATATGGTGTAAAAATGATAGTGTTAGAGAAGTTGTGGTGAATGTGCATTAAGTTTGGATGAATATGGTGTAAAAATGATAGTGTTAAAGAAGTTGTGTTAGTAATACCTATAAGAACAAAGTTATAGAAAATAGGGTTAGGTGATGGGGGCATGCATAATGGAAATCAGAAGATGCACCAATAAGGATGTTAGGTATAATCAAAGTGACAGGCATTAAGGAAAATTTAATGAATAAAAGAAAACTTCTTTCGAAGTTGTGAATAAAGACTTCCATAAACTAAAGCTAAAACTACATGTGTCACTCAATAAAAAAGAATTGAATGGAGTAGAGGTTCATAAAGCCGATTATTACTACTTGACACAAAGCTAATGATAATGATGATTAAAAAGCATCCTCTAGCATGCAAACCATGATTTCTTCCCGAAACCCAAATAGTTCAAACCTTTGTTTGACCTTATGATTTTTCTTGGAAATGCGGAAATAACTCAAAGAGTTATTGAAAATTTAAATTAATCCAAATAATAAAGTAAACATTTTAGTTACGAAGAATTCCAAGCATTAGATCAGACTAGGAAATCAAATGAGAGTGAAGAAAAAGTTGATTGTACTGTTGGGTGATTTTATAAAGCTCGGGGGTAAGTTTTAGAATGTAAAAGCAACAATGCAAGAAATGGCAGACAAATTACAATTAAAATAACATTACTAATTTATTAAGTGTTTAGAGAATTCTAGAAACTAAATCAAACTGTAATCGATATATGCCAAAATCATTAACTTGTGTTCACCATGGGATTCTAACCCTAGAAAGCTGGGAACTTATTTGTTTGTAAAAATTTCAAAATAAAACAATATTTCTAGTGATTTTAGCATTTTGACACAGCACCATCATCCATATATGTCAATCAGATGCTAAACTCCAGTACCCTAGTGGTTAAGTAGTCATTTCATACACAACAGCTAAACCAAATCGGTGGAAAGAGCTGAGGTTTACCACACTAATACACTATCAAAAGAGTATTCGAAACCAAGATAATGAACTATGAAAGTTTACCCCATCATAGTCACGGGAACTTGCCAGCAAACAAACACACGACAGAGATCAGAGTTACCCTGACAGTACCAACTACAGGGTACAGCTACGTAGAATTATGAACCAATTTGTAAAGCCAAAAGTGAATTGAATTTAAAAATTTGAAACAAAAGTTGGGATTTTAAAATCCAATGTACGAAATACAACATGAACAGCTAATGAGAATGATACCCTTAAAAAGCACAACACAAATCAAGATGCCAAAATCAACAAAGTTGAGTTCAATATTAAATCCTAAAAAACAAAAGCAGAGAAAGCAAACTACCTTACGGTCAATTGACTTTTGCTCACTCTCTTTCTCCAGAACCAATTTCTCCATAGTTCCATTCTGAGCCGCCGCAGCATCCTTTACCTTCCACCTCTCCAACAAAGAAACCGCCTCCTGGATCACCGCAATCCTCTCCCGCGTCGGCTCCCCCATCGTCGCCCATTTCTCACCATCCTCCTCCTGGATTCTAAACCCCACGCACTCCAGCAACTCTAACCCTCCTACCGCGTCCCCAATCGCTTCCTTAATCCTCGGATTCCCCATCCGGATCTTCCGAAACTTCTCATTCCCCGGTTCTCGAGTCAAATTTCTCAGCAGCTTAACCACGATCTCAACCGATGCTTCAGCCGGTTCCCCCGACAAGAAGCCGCCGACGCCGTTGACGACACCGGTACCCGATCCGGCATCGGCGGAAGGACCGACACAAGAGTTCAAGTGATCGGAAACAGATTCTTCCGAAGGGAAAGAGGATGAGCAGATAGGGCATTCAAAAGTGGCGGCAGCGGAAGCGGACCTCTCGCTGGAGGTGACAAGTGGCTCGTACGCAGCGACGCCGGCCGGGCTCTTGGTAGCAGTAACTGAAGGTCGAGGAGGAGGGAGTAACCGGGAAGAGGTGGAATTGGAAGGAGTGGAGGAGGGGGCAGAACCGAGGACGCGACCTTGGCCTTTGAAAGCGGAGGAGGAAGAGGAGAAGGGTTTGTTGACCTTCTTAATTAGGCCCTTCATTTTGTCCTTCACGTCCTCCATTAGAGAGACGGAGAGAGAAACTGGGAAGAGGATCTGTTCACAGCTGGGGAGAACGAAGGTAAGACCAAGAAGTGCAGCCTTCGCGAGTCTCCGTTCTCAGAAGGTATGATCCCTTTGCGAACAAGAATATTGGATACAGAAAGAAAAATGGGGGATTTTTCTATTAAAGTTTTGGTTTTTATATATAAAAATTTTACGTTAGAATATTATAATCAAAATTTTATATGATAATAGAAAATTTAATAATTTATTTTAGGTTAAATATAATATTGATTCAAAAAGCCTTTTCTAGTTAATTATTATAAAAAATATATTATTAAATAGAATATGAAATATTAATTGACTAAGAATATTTTAATCATTTATATGGAGAAAAATATTTATTTGTATTGATAATAAAATAATTATCTAAATTTTTTAGAATATAAAAATTTGTATTATAAATTATAAAATTTTTACATCCTATATTTTATCTTTTTAAAATAATAAATTCAAATATATATTTTTTTAAATTGTCACCATAAATATTGAGGGAATATTTAAAAAACATAATTTATGTCCCCACTAGAAAAAAAATATATCTCTACAATTACTTGAGTGCTCATTCAAATCAAAATATCTCTGAAATTCAAAGAGATGATCGGACATTATATGAACAATCTTTCAAAAAAGAAGATACTTGACTCTCCTAGCTTGTTATTATCATTGAATGCTAGTGATATTATACATTTGACAACTCTGTTTATTCAGACCATTTTATATGTTATGACCTTAATCGAAAAATGTTCAGCTTGTTATTGAATATTCCAAGCATGTATAATATTCTCCTAAGTTAAGTCGCTATTTATTAACTTAACAAACTCTCATGCATGGTCAAACCCCTCACATACACTCATCACCCATGCAAACTCCAATGTCATTGCTTCAGCACTTGGCCACTCACCCAAGCAACCTAATAGATTTCCTTAGATGCCACCTTAACCAACTTGACTGGTCAAATAGTCAACAAGTCTTCCAAATGGCTCTCTATACTCAATGGTCAAGCCACCTAAGAAAAGCTTTTTCTCAAACAAATGCTGCTTCAATCTGCTATAAATCAGCCCAAACCCCTCCTAAAGAAACCCTAATACATCCCCAAAACCAAGCCAAGGCCTTGGTTTAGCTTAATGGGGAAAATGTGTGGTCCCATTCTTTATGTAACGTCCCAGATATCAATAGTGAAAGGATTCGTCTGACATTCTGATCGAACTTCATTCCAGTTGCCTTGCTCGGACCTGAAATTGTTAACCACATATAATGAGCTTAAAAAGCCCAGCAGGTCACCAAAGCCTACAACTGAAATCAAAGCACGACGATGCTATCAATATGCATGTCAATCAATCTAATCCGTACAGTCAATGGTCAATGAGTCAATGAAATCCGGAAATCCATAGTCAATAAAACCAGTCAATGCAGCGGCAGGCAAATCAATAAACCAAGCTCAATCAATCCACGTCAATCTCGAAGAAATTCGTACACAGTAGAAAATCAATCAATCCGTCAAATCAGTCAATCCGTCCGTCAAATCAATAGAGTGGAATCGTATCGGAACATATACTTGCAAATCAATCTATCATTCAATCTCACTTACTTCTTATCAATACGGCAGTGTATGTATCCATATCCATAAAAAGAACCATCCGTTGACGACCACGAACGATGCTACAACAGTGAAATCGTATCAATCAATTCTGCCAGTCAATAGTATCAATCGGCTCAAAATCCCAATAAACGATCAAGTCAATACGGCGAAAGATCAATTGAAATCAAATTAATACAATCAGCTTCATAAAGAAATCTATTTTACGATAAATTAAATACATATGGCAACAATCCATTCAATCAATCAATCGATAATCGGTACGACGAATCAATGTATCAATGTATCAATAGCATGTCAGGATCTGTCGTATCAATAGTATTCATATGTCAATATCATATCTATATCAATGTCGATGTCGGTATCTATCAATCGATACAATCTATATCAATATCAGTGTCAATATCTATGAATCAATACGCAGAATCCATATCAATATCGGTGCCGGTATCTATGAATCAATCAAGTCGATAATATCAATCGGAAATCAATACGATAAATCAGTAAATCCGTTCAATAATAAATCAATTCAATAAATCCATCAATATCAATAAATCAATCAGAAATCAATAAATCGATGCATATCAGGAAATCCATACAATGCACTATCGTACACATGCAAATCCATACAATGGTCTTACTCGACAAGCACAAACACTAGCTATTATCAATAGTGCTGTTGTAGAAATCCATAGTGCTGTTGTAGAATCCATATCGCTGTTGTAGATATCCGCACGTTGGTTTCGATCAAGAAGAGTCGTCACTCTTTTGCCCGTCGGCCGCCCGTCGGCATATAAAACTCCTTATAACTCCCAATCGTTATATCGATGGTCTATGATTTAAAGGAAAGCCCGTCGGCCCACCATCCTGTACAGGTCAAGTTCTATCTCCAACCAACGTTCAACCAGGTTCCCACTTGTCTTTCAGTAACAATCAATTCAATCAATAGTCAATGCAATAATCGATGCAATAATCAATATTAAAGAAATCTAGAACAATCATATCAATAATCATACGCATATCAATTCAATCTATCAATTTCGGGAAAATCAGAAATCGTACGAAAATCGGGCAGAGTAACGGCAGTCTGTCAAATTTACACAAAAATCCTGCAAAAATCACAAATTCCAAATTTCTCCAAATTACAGTAGAATATTCACGACATCAATATAAGACTATCATTCTATAGAATCCAACTCAAATCAAGTCCTGATATTTTTCTATTCAATTAAAATCGCGTAGAATCAATTCCAACCGATAAAATCTTCGTAGAAAATAATCAAATCGTGTATCATAATCATATCTATAACATTCTAAAAGTTGTGCAGTGAAAGTTGTGTCAATACCAAATCAAGTCAAAAGTTCGACTATGAAAACACAAAACAGTGCACAACTCGATCAAAACTCAATATCTCTGAAAACAGAAATAGGGTTCGGAGTCCTTACCACGAGATCTTCACTTTCTCCAACAGCAGTGTCGGACGAAAAGCACTCCGCGGCCTCCAAAACCAAGCTTTTCCTCTTTTCCCTTTCTCTTTCTCTCTCCTCAAAATATCTGATTTTATAAAAATGATTTTCTCTCTCCTCGAATCGAGCTGATTTTCTTAAATCAATAGTCTGATCGGCCCGGCCGATCGCCAGATCGTCCTGGGACGATCAGACCAAAATTATCGGCCTGGACAGTTCCCAGAACTATGTTCAGGACGATATTTTGAACAATACAGATTGGCCTGGACGATCTCAATATCGTCCCGGACGATCCTGTCCAGAAATCACTCCAGAAATTAGCTGTTTTCAATGCACTGATCGGCCTGGACGATCTCAACATCGTCCTGGCCGATCCTGGGAGGAAAATCCAAATCAGAGAGGAACAGTAAGGGAACGAGATCTCACACTTTACATGAGCCAAGATGAGTCTCGCTCAATCTCCTACTCTTCCCCTGGCTTCTAACATCTTTGGACATGTGGAAACCATCCAAGGAAGAGCCCAAATCAATATAAACCCTTCATGCCAAAAGCTAGGGTTCAAATGACCAAAACCCTAAAAAAAAACCCTCATTCTTAATATGTCTTTTTCCAAGCAGACTCCATCTCTTAAGTCCCCTTAGCCTCTCCAGAGCTTTCCCTACCTTCACCAGCCTTTCTTCCGTCATTTATTGGCTCTCAAACCCATTCTTGATGAGGAGAGAGAAAGATAGTAAGAAAAAAAAGATATTTGGAGCTAACATTTGATCCATCCATATGCAAGCTTTGGAGTCTTCAATAAAGTTGGGGAGGAAATTCATATGAGCAAAAAAGAGCCCAAGAAAATCTAAAATCCATCCACTGGTTGGTGAGAAATCTCAACTTTTAGTTCGAAAATTATTTTGAAACTGCTCAAAATCTACAATGTATGGAGCCTCCAAACTCCATGAATTGAAATATTAATGCATCATGAGCTTTTGTTTCAAATTTTGTTAGATTTGGTTGAGTATTTTTCAAGTTATGAGAAAATGAAATATTAGTTCATTTTGAATTGAAATCCCGCTGGCTAATCTAAGCGTCCTAAATAGAACAGAAAAAAGAAATCATCCTCTTTGGAAAAAAAAGTATGATATATCCTTATTTTTATATTCAAATGATTGATGATAAATGATACTTTTCTTAAGAAGATATATCATTTATTGTTATGATTTTATGATTCAAACTATGAAATTAATGATAGTACATCCATATTATCATAGCTAAATACTCGATCAAACATCACCTTGACCCTTCGGGGTCATATGTACTTCATTCTTAAATTTAACTATGAAAATCATGATGAAGCTTGCAGTTTTGCAATATGAACCCATTAGATAATGAAATTCACCTTTTGAGATAATATATCATTCATAATGATGTGTTCGATTTTAAAATTGAAATTCTAAAAATTAGATTTTTCAAAAAAAAAAAAAACTTACAATTGCTTTGCACTTTTCAACAAAGTTTGCAACCAACGAATCATACAAGTAACAAGCAAATTTAAAAAGGCTAATCACCTCTTCATCACCTAAGGAGGGGTATCACTCATCCTTACCAAAGGAAGGAACAAAGAAAACAAACCACCAAGCTATATTTAGAAAAGATAAAACTCTTAATTTATATTTAAAATATAATACATCCAACCTATCTTTCCATGATTATTTATAACTTTGTATATCAAGCATAATGCAAAAATACAATAACAAAAAAGTTCACATAAGAATATGAAAATACATGAATTTTTATGGCAAACAATTATGTGATATAAAATATTAGTCTTTTCATTATTCATCACATAATATTAAATGATCATTATTAAACATCTTCATGAAGACATAACTTCAATCTACTTCAAATCTTTATAAATAATTACTTCAAGTCAACTTCAAATCTTTATAGAGATTCTACTCATATCATTGCCACCTCTATGGCCATCCAATACTTTATCTAAACAACAAAAAATTTCATTGATGTTAGAATTATTCTCTATTTTTCCACACTTACTATATTAACACAAGTTTTTCATATGAATGAAAAATAATAAGGAACCAATAAAATAAAGATTGTAACATGCCCATTGATATGTCTATAAAAAAACTATATTGATCAAGCATGAATCTCAATGTAAATATGAGTTAGAAGCTTCAAAAATTAAATATGGGACCATTTGAACTCAAATTTCGGTAAACTTATAGTTAAGTTGATCCTCTCAGTGAGGTGAACCCAATAACACCAAGTTCAGTACAATCTGAATCCAAATGAGCTCAAATCAAATGATCAAAACCTATTTGGAAACTTAAAGACGACCAAATAATATTCAAATATGTCATGCTTATAGTCGAATCGAGCGGACCAACGAGATGAATCCAATGAGCCGAAGATCACCCAATTATAACATCTATACAATATTTAAATACTAAATAAACAATCTATAATAATAGGAATTAGTACGGATTGTCCCATGGAACACTCACAACTTGTCCTTAATTTTCTCCATACTTACTATCTTTGTCACTTTAAAAAAAATTATAAATATACCCCTCATTCATCACTTGGGAGGAGGAGAAAGAAAGGAGAAAACTTATGAGCTATTTTTCCACCAACAGTCGTCGGATCTCTTCCCGACTATCAACCGTCGATAGCCTTCTACCCGTTCGTTGGTAGTCACAGAATCTCTTCCCAACCAACAATCATCGTCAGACTTCCACCTATTAGTTGTCCACCACCAGGTCCCCTCCTGACTTTTGACCATCATCGAACTTCTGCCCATTTGTTGGCTGCTGATAGATCTCTTCAGACTTCCAACAATCTTTAGCTTCTCATCCGTCTGCTGAATATCACAGGATTTCAAACCATATTAGGACCTTTGTCGAATATTCTCCCAACCACTGTTGAGAGACCTTTAATATCAGTCATTTTAAACAATATCAGGAATTCTAGTCTAAAGTTTGATTACTTTTTGAATTCATTGTATTATCATCATCCTTAGACTAAGGGACGGTTCCACCTGTATAATTTGCTTATATATTAGTGAAATTATTTTAACTGGGCAAGTCCCTGTAATTTTTTTCCCTTTTCAGAGGTTTTCATGTAAAAATTTTGTTATTTCTCTGTCATCTTAATTATCTGTTTGTGAGCTAAATTTTCATGCATCGTTAAGACATAAAATTTTTTCACTTTACCGCTGCAAATTTTTCAGCTTACAACACCCATAACAATATAAAAACACTCTTCACCGATCCTTCCTCATATATTTCATGGGGATGCAAACTTTTGCTGCTCTCAAAATCTAGAAAGACTTTTTTTAAAGAAAGCGCTCCATTCTGTTTTTGGTTCTCTGCACATTCTTATCGGAAGGAATTTTCCTATTCTTTTTTAAACTAATATGTCGATATAGAAAGATCTACTGAGTTCTTCAACAAGGGTTCTCACATCATTTTCTTGAAAAGATATTATATCATCGTGGGAAACTTTCAAATGAGTAATGCTTTCCAGTCCATTATTCATACAAACCCTTCGATGGAGTAATTATCAGGTTCAAGAAAGAGTTGGCTGGCGGATTCACTCCTCAATTATGCATATAGTTTTGTACGAGATTTGTAGAGAGTCATATAATACTACTGAATGAGGGATCTACAATGCTCCATCTATTTGTGTGTGTGTGTGTGTGTGTGTGTGTGTGTGAGAGAGAGAGAGAGAGAGAGAGAGAGAGAGAGAGAGAGAGAGAGAGAGAGAGAGAGAGAGAGAGAGAGAGAGAGAGAGAGAGAGAGAGTCATAAATGTATCTAAATGCTATAACATTTAATGGTTCTAACAAACATATTTGAGCTAATTAGCTCCCTCCCTCATTTTGTCCCTCTTTCCAAAACCAATGCCACTTGTTCTAATATGGGATTGAGTGGGTGCTTATCATCTAACTCTATATTTTATTGTCCTCCTTTTTCCTTGCAACTTCTATATTCTTCCTCTTTATGTTTTTCGTTCTCTTTACTTTCTAGTTTCTAAGGATGTTTCCACATTCCATTGAATAACCAAATTCAAATAAAAAATCTAATAAACAATTAAAAAATAAAAAAAATTATTGTCAAAAGTTCATTCACTCAATATTAAAGCTAAATTTACATTTTTTAGTTCATAGCATAGTTGTCAAGTGCAAATAAATATATTTATTGTAAAAAAAAAACAATAATAAAATATCAATCTATGGCTTTATCATTCATTATAAATCAAAATTAGAGACAAAATAATCATTATCTTAATTCTGTCCTCTATTTTTTGTCGCTTCTTTTTTATTGGGGAAAACAATATTGTATTTCCTAAGAAAATTCAGCTCTGAATTTGCTAACTCGATAAAATTTCGGTAATAATTAGGAATTTTTCTGTTAATGCAATGATAAGCTATATTTTTATCATTAAAAATATAGTATTTTTGGAGCATGATCTTATAATAGGAAAATATACTGTATTTTTTTATAAAAATATGTAAATTTGTATAAGTTATTTTATTATTTTGAATAAGAAGATTGCGATGTTTTTTTTTATATTTTGGAAATAAAAGTTTTATGAAGTTTTTCAAATGGATAGGTTTTAAAAATATTGGTTTTGTTTTGTTTGAAGTAGACAAATGCACATAATAAAATTTTGATGTATTTGAAATTCACTCATAGGGTTTGTTTAGTTGACTAAAAAGGAATGCAGTGTAAAATGAATGCATGAGATTATTACTTTTTTGTTTGATTTGTAGTAAAATAAGTGCAATATAAAGTTCATAGAAGATGGTGGTCGGCGACACCGGGTGGTGGTAGCGGTGATGGGTGTTTGATGCCAGCATGTGTTTGATGCCAGCACGTAGTGGGGGATGGCTGGCGACAGGTTGCGACAGTGGTGGCAATAGTTGTGTTCGGTGGTCGACGGCGGTGAATAATGGTGGGCAATGGTGGCGACTACCTATGGTCAGCGGTGGCAGTGGTGATGGCCGACGATGATGGTGGTCGGCGACCAATGGTGGCAGTTGTGATCTATGGTCGGCAACGGTCGTGGCGATGGCGGCCATTGGTTAGTGGCGTGGCGGTGGTAACTGACAGTGGGTGGTGGTAGTCAGTAGTGGTTTGTGGTGGTTGGTGGGGGGCAGTGGTCAACGGAGGCAGCGACGCCCAATGATCATGGTGGATGGTCAGCGGCGGCTGTGGTAGCCAACGGAGGGAGGTGGCGATGGAAAATGCGATGAATTTATGGTGTATTTGGAACTTGCCCAATTTTGAAAATTTTAAAATACATAAAAAATGAACTAGATGATGAATTCATTGCATTTGTTTTAATTAAAACCAAATACCAATATTCAAACAAATGCATTGTAAAATTTTACACAACATTTGGAATACTTTACACCACTTTTACTTCAACCCAAAGACTAAATTCAATTTTGATGTATTTAGAAATATTTATAATTAATTTATTTTCAAATACGCTGAAATTCTCTGTCATTGTATTCGCAAGCCACCGTTGCCGCCACTTCGATCCTCTGCTCGTCACTAGCCTCCTCCGTCAGCCACTCACTCCCGATCATCATCACCACCATTGTTTCCGCCGCCATAGCCGCTAATGGCCTCTACCTGACATCGGTCATCACTGCTAGCTACCACCTACTAATTTTTTCGACTATCATCATCATTGAGCTTTACAATGCTTTCATTTTAATTTGAAGAAAATAAAAATCACCTATATTTATTTTATATTCATCCAAATAACTTCAAATATTTTTGATATAGCAAATTGGATTATTATTTTTCTGTCATTTTCATCCAGCATAATATAATAAGATTGTCATATCAATAACTACAGCTCTTGTAATATTTTTATTTATCATTTAATCGAATTGAATTTGTTGGCGTATGCAATACGCAATGCAGATCAAGTAATAAATAATATAAAAATGTGATTTGCAGTTGAAAAACAAAATTTGCAAAATAAAATGGTAAATCTCTGTCTTAATGTCTGTACATATTCGTTTGACTTGATCCCTTCATGCTTAGTTCAAGGTTATTAAAGTAATTGTAATAGCTGGTATATTTTTTATTTATTTTTTGACCTTTGAGCCTATTAAAATTAAATTCATATACATATATGTAAATTTCAAATTTAAGACCTTTCGGTTGGTAGTCAAAAGATAAAATAGTTTAACAATGGCTTTAAAAGTCATGACTAAATTTTTTAATTTTTGAGTAATATTGAATTGTATGATTCAAACAATTATGTAATAATCTACATACTTTATATTGAATTGTGATAGTTTTGATAGAGACCTAATGAAGAATGAGATAGAGGAACAAAAAAATATGTTCAAAACTTGTTCAAATCATCTTGAGGGAAGAGTTGAATTTTGTTTGAAGATGGTTCAAATACACGCTTAAGCATTTTTTTGAACAAGGTTCAAATCATACTTGACACTGATAAGTGTAAATAATGTGTATTTTACGTGTTATATTTTCAGTGAAAATGTATTCTTTTAGTTATGATGGGCAGGAAAAATATAAAAATGCATAAAATTCTAAATATGATCCAGTGCCGTGACGTTGGACAAATAAACGCCGCCACGCCTTCAAAGACAATGCTGGAGCACTACAAAAAGGACATTGCAGATCTGACTTCTCAGTAGGGCAGCATCGTAGCGTCAAAATATCAACTTCACAGCGAAATGTTCTCTGTCGTCTAGCATCGCAACGTTATAATCTATAACACCTTGGTAGCAAAATCATTCATAAATCACTAAAAGAATCTATCTTATATATTCATATGCATCATCTGTTTATGTATTATCAATACATACAATATTGTCAATGATACTAATGTATTTGTCAATGTCATCAGTGCTATCAATATATGATTGCATCAATGTATGATTTAGCAATGCAAGACATCAACTTTAATGTGATGTTTTCAACATCTTTTACCCCAACTGATTCTCAGCTGGTCATCAACAATATTAATTAGCACTTATCCAATTAATTAATTATCATTACATATGACTTTATTAAATCAACAAAGAGTCATCATTATCTGCTCGTCATCATAATCAGTCATCTGTTACATGTTACAATCGGGATAACATCACAAACCATCTTTAAAGGAAACCTCGCCGGCCCATCCTCCTGTGATGGGTATTATGTTTTAACAGTCAATCCATTGTATAGTATTAACAACCAATTTTTTTTGTTTATGCAAATGCCACAATTAAAATGTAGTAAGAAATAATCGATTTTGTTCATTATAAGAAAATCTATATAATTGATATATTATTAAAAAATTATCTTGATCGGCACGAATCTCGAGGCAATATCAAACTGAAAACTTCAAAAATTAAATTCGGGATCACCTGAACTCTGATTTCAGCAAACTTACAGTCAAACTGAGCATCTCAAAAATACAAACCCAACGACACCAAATTCGACTCAGTCCGAGCCCAAATGAGTCCAAATCAAGCATCCGAAGTGTTGTTGGAAAATTCGAACCACAATTTGAGTTACCAAACAATTTCCAAACCTAATGTGCTTATGGTCGAATCGAGTGGCTCGACGAGATGAATCCAACGAGCCCAAGATTGTCGAATTTTGACATCATTAAGACCTTCAAATGTCTGATGAATGGTCCACGATCAAGGGATTCATTATCGGCGGTCCATCCGAACCACTCCACATTTGCCCTTGATCCTCCTCCTATTTATGGGCTATGCCATCCTAAAAAAACTATAAATAGACCCTCATTTTGAGAGGGGGGGGGGGGGGGGGGGGGGGGGGGGGCCTAAAGCCAAGACCCAAGCCAGAAGAAGAGGAGGAGAAGATAAGATAAGAAGAATGGGAGGGAAGAAACTCCTCCTCGACCACCGCCGCCGGAATTCTGCCCAAGTGATACCGAAATTCTGCCCGACTTTCACGAGGTGCCAGAATTCTGCCCAAGTGAAGCCTGAATTCTGCCTGAGTTCCACGAGATGCAATAATTCTGCCCAAGTGACGCAGAAATTATGCCCGACTTCGAAATGATGCCGGAATTCCGCCAGACCTCCAAGTGACGCCGGAATTCTGCCTGACCTCCAAGTAACGCCGGAATTCCGCCCAACCTCCAAGTTACGCCAGAGTTTCACCCGACTCCAAATGACGCCGGAGTTCTGTCTGAATACCATCTAACGCCGGAGTTCTCCTCGGTCGCCAACTGACGTCGGACTTCTACCCGACGCCAGACCTCCGCTCGTCGCCAAGTTTCTACCTGATGCCATCCTTCTGACCTTCATCGCCAGACAATGGTCCTTCTGACCTCCGTCACCCGCCGACTACGTTCCTTCTGACCTCCGTCACCTGTCGACTATGGTCCTTATGACTTACGTCACTCATCGACTACAGTTCTTCCGACCTCTGTCGCCCATCGACTATGGTCCTTCCGACTTATGTCGTTCGCCGACTACAGTCCTTTATACCAAATGAACACATGAATAGTAATTCTTTGTATTATCATAATGTAATGTACTCTATAATATGTATATCAAGCTAAGGCCTCCCCCAAAGAAAGGGTCTCATTTGTAACCGACTGCAAATACTAATGTATTCATTCAAACTGGGCTAGGCCCAGTGGATTTTCCCCCTTTTCAGGAGTTTTCCATGTAAAAATCTTGGTGTCTCATAAATATTACACATCCTATCTATTTATTTGATTGCGTGTCGGATTTTCGTACAACGCTAAGACGATAAAGTTTATATTTCTCAACCGCCACGAATACTCCAAGACGCAATAATAATAATCAAAATCATTGAAAACTAAAATGAGAATTGAGTTATTTACAACAAATAAAATAAATCTCTAAACAAAATTGACATATGAAAAAGCACTAAACAACATTCTCTCTCTTCCCTCTCTCTTCTTTGACAAGGCAAGACGCTGATATTTAGATTTTTCATTTAAAAAAATCAAATTATTACAATCTACCCATCTTAGAAAAATGTCATTCCTGATATTTTCCTTAAAGATTTGGGCACAAAATCAATACCAAAAAAAATTGTGAATACCATGTGTATACTAATTTTATCAAAGAATGAAATAAATTGATAATACAACGCCATGAACTTACAATCAACTGTTATAGCAAACAAAGAACAAGAATTGCAGTTACTCTTTCAATATACAAAATACAAAAAAAAATAAAAAAGGGGTCAGTGAATCTGCATCTTTCGCAGCTGTTCCAGAAGAGAAATAGCCTTGCGCTTTGCTCTCTCTGTGCCGCTCCTTGCAATCTCTGTAAGAGGAACAACTGCATCCAGCCTACCCATATAAGCAAGGTTCTTACTGTTGTTTTGGCAAATTCCAAGCAGTATCGCCACAGCATTCTCCTTATTGCGTTCTGTTCCAGTTCTTACACAATCGAGCAGAATTGGAATCGTATTCGCATTTGTTATAGCTTCCTTTCCCTCTTCATGGCTGACAAGAAGGGATAAAATGATCAGTGCTTCATCCACCAAATGTCCAGTTTCAGAATCCTCAAGCATGAGAAGTAAAGGCCCAAGTATTCCATCTCTTATAGCTCTCGACTTGTTTCCTTGATAGATGCACAAATTGAACAAAGCAGTTGCAGCATCCTTCTTTCCCCTTGGGCGACCAGTCTCAAGCAATTTTATGAGCGCTTCTATAGCTCCAGGTGTAGAACCAATGGCTATCTTGTTCTCATTAACTAGAGATAAACTAAATAGTGCAGCTGCAGCATTCTCTCTGGCTTCCATGTTTCCACATTTGAGTACTTCAACAATTGGAATAATTGCTCCTGCAAGGATTATCTCTCCCTTGTTCTGATCATACATTGAGAGGTTGAGAAGGGATGTCACTGCATGCTCCTGAGACTTTTTGTCTTCTGAATGTAAGAGACTCACAAGAGCTGGAATTGCTCCAGCTTGAGATAGGATTATTCTGTTGTTCATGCTAGTTTTCGCAAGCAAGCGGATTTCAGCCGCAGCTGACTTTTGATCATCCGGCAACCTGCTTGCGAGTTTCGAAACTAAAGCCTCAATCAAAGAACTTTCTTTAGTGCTCTCATCAAGTGAGCCATCACTTTTGGCCCTACTGATAGGTTGGGGAGGAGGTTCGATAATAAAATTAACCTCACACCACTGCATGATTAGGCTTCGCAGTATGTAGTTAGGAGTCAAAGTAAGGTTTTGGAGCTTCTGCTGAGTCTTAGGGCAGGTTCTGTTACCACAGTTAATCCACCTCTGAATAAAAGAGCGCTCATATGTCTGCAAATTCATGCATTAAGAGTCAAAAGTGGAAATTTTGACTTTGGAAATAAATGTAGTAATAAGAGCATTCATTTGAAGCAAGATGGAATCTAGAGCTGGAAATTTTGCTTGAGATTTGCTCTAGTTTTGAGCCGAATCAAAATCAACAATAAATTTCAATCGAGTGAGTTTTTTTTTCAACTCCATTTCGAGTGAAACGATCGAAATGTGATTCAAGCTGCCATTTATCATTCACATTTGTGCTTTCAACAAGTGATTTCAATGATTAACTTATAATCCTAATCATAAAGGGTAGAGATTTGAACCTCTCCTAGTGCACCTCCACATTATTTATGCTTTTTTTTATTGAAACTTGATTAATTAGAGTCAATTGAACTCATTTCAGGTTGACTCGAAATAGACTCTTTCCAAGTCAAGCTGATTCAAACATTTTGATTTCAAGTCTAATTCAAGCAAGCCTAACTTCATAAATTTCAAGTTCAGATCGAGTCAGACCGAATCAATAGGACCAGACACACCAACCTTAATGGAAATACAAAACTGACTGATTGAAACTAAAAAGTACCTGGCCTGTGGAAACAATAACAGGATCTCTCATGAGTTCTAGAGAAATTGGGCACAGGAAATCCTCCGGAATCACAGGAGAATCAGCATTGTTCTCGTCTGCTATGCTCCTTCCATATTCCATCAGCTTGTTCTCAGCTTTTACATTACCAGTGAGGCCAACAATGCCAGATTTTTTAAGCCTTTCAATCAGATTGGGTAGCATTCTCTCTGCATGATACCTAGATTTACCATTGACTTTGGCAACAAGTATAACTATGTCTAAAAGATCCTGATCAATATTGCTATCAGTCTCATATTTTACTTCTTCCAACTTAAAATGAGATTGCCGTTTAAGAGCTTTGGAACTGGTAGAGGATAACAAGCTAAAAATTTCTTGAAATATGTTCAAATTCACAGTTCCAGCCTTTCTAGTTTCTCTTCGTAGTTGGGCACGCACCAATTCAACCTAGAGAAAAACCAGTATAAGAAGGCTTCATGAGCTTTAAACATTCTAAATTATAGTATAATAAGAATAAAATAAAATAAAATCATATTATGGCTTCGTTTGGGACGGCTTTCTTACTGCTTCTTAAAGCAGCTTTCTAGTACAAAAATTAAAATTTTTGTACTAGAAAGCTGCTTTAAGAAGCAGTAAGAAAGCCGTCCCAAATGCAGCCTATATATACCTCCTCCTGGACTTCATCAGGTATTTTGAAATACTCATATGAAATGTTCCCTAGAACCTTCTCCAGCTGCCATGCCGCAAACTGGTATTGGATTGTTATATTGTTGCACTTTGATTCCTTCAAAAAGTAGTTTTTTTAGGCCAATCAGTATAATTTCTTTTGGCAAATAACAACATATTATAGATGTGAATCAGAAATATCTGTTGTTTGAACATATTAGAATAGGATTCATTACAATGATGGATGATCTAATCCAGAATTCCAGGCGCCTCCATTGCACTAATCTTTTTGAAACTTACAAGAAAAAAGCAAAATTGTTCAATATCACCAAAAAAAAAGAAGACAAAAACATGGGAAGCACTAAAATTTCTCTGAGAAAGAAGCTCAAACATTCCATTATTTTTATCCTGTAACAAAAAAGAAGATATCTTTTTAAACTCAATGCATAAAAGTTCATCTAACAAAAAATCAGTCTCAGAAGCAACTCAACAAGAAGGTATTCTGCATAAACGAAAACCCCAACAAGTTTAGCCTCAATCAAAACTTGTTGGGAAAAGTCGACGCTGATGTTTGAATAGGATTCATTATAATGATGTAAATTCTTTAAAGATTTGAAATAACGATTATCTAATCAAGAATTACAAATTCCTCCATTACACTAATATCATCGATATATACGAGAAAACAGCAGAATTGCTCAATATTAACAAAAAAAAAAAAGATAGAAACAGAGCTTAATGATGGGAAGCGCAGAAATTCTTGAAGAAAGAAGCTCAAACATCTGATAATAAAGAACCAGATTCCCACAGGCAATTCAACAAACAAATAATCCGCACAAACAAAATCCACCCAACAAGTCGCAGGCCGATTAAAACTCACCGCAACGGAATTCTCGCCCAAAATCCTCCCTCTGTGAAGAATAAGGAATCTCCTTACTACCTGTAGCGCAATAACCATTTCTGAAATGCACGACCATTTCAACTTATCCGCCGGGGAAGACGACGAAGGTGCCTCGCCGCCATTCCGCCAGGCAAAGTCTCGAATTTCCTCGAGTAGGTGCACAAGAAGAGAGACCTTGCGTGCGAGGCGGAGGGATTCCCCATCCATCGACCCCGCAGCGCCTGCGTCGGCGGCCATGGCAGCAAGCTCGTGCGCGAGAGTAAGAAGCGCGTCTGCAGTGCGCACGGCCACTGGAGCGAATGCCATGGGACTCGAGCTGGAGCTGCGAAGAGGAGAGGAGGATAGATAGAATACTAAAAAGAGAAGTTTTCCAGGAAGAAGGAAGTAGAAGAAGAAGAGGTAGAAGGAGAAAGCAAGATTCTCGGCGAAGAGAGAGAGGTCAGATAAACAAAGCTAAAAGATAAAGTTGGCTGTCGAGCCTGCACGACTAGCTTTGAGGCGACATAACTTTCTTTGAAGGCCAACTTCTAATCATAGGAAAACGGCCAAATTTTAAAAAGAGTATGCTATTTGTTAAAATTACTTTAAAGAATATATTTTAAAAATAATTTAAAAAGGTTCAAAATAGTCAAATGTTTGATGCATTTTGAACAAGTCAAATAATTTACACATTTTGAATATCCCATATCATTTCGCTAATTTTGTTTAAAGTTATTGCGGACTAGAATACACACAGCGGTAGAGTTAAAAAAAACTTGTCTTAGCGTTGTACGAATATCTAGCACACAAACAGAGGAAAAATAGCAATACCAGAAATTTTTTTTTTTTTTGGAAAAAATTGGGGCCTTAGCCCATTTCATTCATAAAAAGAAAGAATACATAAGAAAAAATAGATTGCTACAACAACTACCCAGTAGAAATCTAGAAGAACAAAAATGCATAAGCAAAACTGCTGCAAAAACAAAAGGAAAAACCTATTACATTGATCACCCTATCAGCCTTAGCTGCAGAAGTTTGAAAACAAAATTTGATCCCCAATACAAGTATACCAGATAACATGTATACCAAAATTATATCCAGAATTAAGCCTATAGAAGGAATTCCGCCAAAAAAGAGAGCTCCCAAGCCTATCAAAACCTGGAATCAGATTATACATATTAAGGCACACGAAAATCCTGAAATCCCTGGTTGCCCATATACCATCCAAGGGATCCAGAGCGGGAGCTTCATCATTGTCCAGGTAAGACTTCAAAAAATGCTCGCAGCGACTCGATGAGTATAGGGACATAGCCAACATGGTAGCCGCAATCCATATTACAGAAGTTTCAAATAATCCATAGAGTTCTTCCATTTTGCTATTCTCTCTGAAATGTTCCTCTTAACATTAAGAATCAGGGAATTATGACAATTAAAAATGTGCCCAAATCTCCTACCATTCCTCTCCTTCCATATGTGGTAGATAATGCAGCAGATGATATTTAAATAAAAGTTTTTAACCTTCTTGTTCCCCTTGTAATTACACTTAATCCATTCGAAAACCTGCAAAATGGTGGGCCTAAAAAGAAAAGTTTTCATTCCAAGTATAACCTCTGTAAGGACGTAAAAAGCATAATCACATTCGAAAAAAATGTGAGAGACAGTTTCATTTAAATCATGGCATAGACTGCAACCAGCTGGAACCAAAATGTTACGTGAAATAAGAGCATCCGCAGTCTTGAGTCCTCCCACCAAAGACATCCAGACATAAACTGAATGTTTAATAATATTTCTATTTGCCCATACCGCTTTGTGCCAAGAACAGGTTTGTAAATCAGAGTAAAACTCCTCAATGTAATTTTTGAATTTATATGAACTGTTGTTTTTCCATTTAAGACAAATCTCACCTTCCTCAATATTAAAACCAGCAAGCAGATTTTTCAGATTCAGAGAAATGTTCTCAGAAAATACCCATTGAGAGCCAGAAATTAAACTTTTTATGGTATAGTCAGGACAGTAACTCATATACTCACCCCCAGATACTCTGCAATAGTGTGATTGTAGCACCAATGATCCCATTTCAAAGAGATAGGAGCATTCTGTGATATGATAAAGTTAAAGCAGTGTTTTACCTCCATAGCAGTCTTACATATACATTTCCAGAGATTTGAGGCAAAAACAGGAGGCGGCTTCCACGGAGACTTATAAATACAAAGGAGCCATTTGGATAGAGGAGACGCAACATTATACATCCTTAAAATCACAGAACAATTGTAAGCAAATTGAAGAGCAGATATAGAAGGAATCCCCAAACCACCTTTGTTTTTAGGTCTGCAAATCTTATCCCAAGACACCATATGAAGTTTTTTAGCATTCAAGGAATCCCCAAAAAACAAGAATCTAGAACTAGCTCGTTTGATAAACTTATGAACTATTTTTGGTAAAATGGAACCTCTAATCCAATATGCTATTGTGTTTTGGATAGTGAATTTAAGGTATTGGAGTCTACCCGCAAAAGACTGTAAGTTGGCTTTCCAGCCGTTCATTTTTTTGTTAACACTATCCATTAGAGGCAAATAGTCTTCTATCTTAAGCTTATAAAAGGATAAGGGGATACCAAGATACATGATTTTGTTTACCACATTGTGAATTGATAGTATTTGGCAGATTTCCTGTGTGTTCCTTTGATTTTTAGGGAACATGATAGCACACTTATCGTAGTTCACATGAAGCCCCGTGTTATCAGCAAATTCCCTCAAAATATTTTTCAGCTTGTTGCAATTCTAAACAGTGGCCTCCCCAAAGATTAAAACGTCATCTGCATATAGCAGATGAGACAAGGATTGACTGTCAAAAGAAATGCCTCTAAAACCCCTACAGTCCAAAAGATTAGAGAACGCATCCATCACAATACAGAAAAGGTAAGGGCTTAAGGGGCACCCCTGTCTAAGACCTGCAGTAGATGAGAAATAACCTTCTAGGGCTCCATTTAGCAGAATAGAAAAATTGACATTAGTTATACAAACTTTAATCCAGTTTACGAAAAGGGAAGGAAAACCTTTTTGAAGCAACCTGTTAAGCAAGAATTCCCGACTAACCGAATCAAACGCCTTTTTGATGTCCAGTTTAGCACAAAAGTAGTTGCAGACACTTTTCTTAGCAGCATATGATAATATATCATTGGCAAGCAGAATGTTGTCAGTAGATACTCTCGTTTTAACAAAACCAGCTTGATTGTCCAAGACAATCAGATTCATGAAAGGTTCCATTCTTTCAGCTAAAACCTTAGCCATTATTTTGTAAAGAACATTACAAAGGGCTATAGGTATGTAATCAGAGATATCAGTAGCATTTTTATGTTTAGGTATAATAGCCAAAGCAGTGGCTTTCACACCATTAGGCATATAACATTTATTAAAAAATGAGGAAACAGCCTTGCAAACCCAAGGACCAATGATATGCCAAGTAGATTTGTAGAAAAAGAAATTAAACCCATCAGGACCTGGAGCAGAGTTTGGATTACCCGAAAAAACAACCTTTTTCACCTCTTCATCCAACACAGGAGAGATAATACCGATATAAAGTGAGTGAGGTAGTAAATACCCAATCGGAAAATCACTAAAGTTGTGGCATGGGGGTGCAGGCGGATTGTACAAACCCTGATAATACTGAATTAAAGAATTAATCACATCAGCTCTAGAGGAAGCCGAAGTATTAGCAAGTAAATTACCAACAGAATTAGAACCACCTCTTCTAATTCTAATCTTTGCAAATAAAAACTTTAAATCATCTTCACCTTGCCTTAGCTAATTAACTTTTGCCCTCTGTATAATCCAGGAAGCAAGCATATTGTTGAACTTTGATAATTCTAACGTGCTAACCTTGTAGGTGTGATTGATCTCCAAATTGTTAGGATCTCCCTGCAACTTATTTAAGATTTTAGCTTGCTTAGCATTCAAAACATCCAAATGCCTAGTTATGCAAGAAGAAGATGACCAGGCCTCACTCTTCACCCCTATTTTAATTTATTTCAGATTATTACTGAAATGAGAAATTGGGTTCCCAAGGCAAGGTTTGGAAAAAACCTCCAAAATAAGCATCCAGAATTTGTCAAAATTAGTCTAGAAGTTTTTAAATAGAAAACGATGATGAACTTGCACCTTCATGCCACTATTCAGAATAATGGGGCAGTGGTCCGAACAGGAGGGATTGTGAAATTTGCAAAAGGAATCAGTGAAGGTATCCACCCAAGCCTCATTCACTAAAACACGATCAAGATTTATGTGTATAGGATTAATATTGCGCTGATTGAACCATGTATACTTAGAACCAACAGAGTTTAGATCCACCAATCTATTACGAAATATCATGTTATTAAAATCTAACAAAGCAGCATGATTTAAGGGTGTACCTCCTGATTTTTCAAATGCAAACCTGCAACAATTGAAATCACCCATTACTGCCCAAGGGAAGTCATTAGAAGGAGCAAGCTGAGCCAAAGAATCCCATAGGTTCTTACGATCAATAGAGTTTTTCGAGGCATATATAGCAGATAGCTGGAGCAGAGGTTGATTAGCAACCCAAATAATGCCAGATATAAATTGTTCCAAAATGTGAGAAGGTTTGAAGCTGAGTTTGGATGAATCCCACTTAACCCAAATCCTACCCGATCCGGATAGAGCAAAGTTGTGACAGCATTCTTCATTCGAAAACAGAGAATGTGAGGCTTCGAAGAAAGGGTCTAGAAGAGAATTGGAATTGATCATATTTTCCAGGATGCAAATCAAATTTAAGTTGAAAGACTTGATTAGTCGCTTACATGACAAAACTTTATCAGGGTGATTGAAGCCCCTGATATTCCACGCTGCCATGGGTGGAAAGGACATTAATATTGAGATTGTTGTTGAGGTTTTTTGCCCTGCTTCCCCCTTGCAGGCTTTTTTGACGCCACACTATTTTGTGGCTGCTTACCCTTCTCCAAAACCTTAGTTTTCCCACTGGAAGTGGAACCCAAGTTCTCTACAGAGCACTGTGTATCCTCATTTTGCTGAATTTGCTCTTCAATATTGTTGAGAGTGTCAAACTTATTTGGCGATATTATATCTTTGGGTTGATTGAAGTTTTGAGATGTGGAGGATGAGGAGATAGTTTCATGAGGAGAGTTGAGATTCGGGATGCCAGAAACAATAGCATCATCTATATGCGGCACATCACCAGAGGGAGTGACATTCAAAGGGGGATTGTTTTTTATGATAGGGGAATGCGGTTGATATGTCATAAATTGCCCTAAGACAATGGTAATGATGGTATTAGGCTGCAGGGGGTTGGATGTTGTTATGACAGGGGGAGGTAGGACATTATTGCTGATAGGATTTTGCTCTATATGTAAAGCATTGGAAGAAGGAGGTCTGGGAAAATTCCTATTTTTTTAATTAGGCCTTTTATGTGGATTTCGGCTGAAACTCCTCCCTCTTAAATCAGCCGACTCCTTCAGACGAACTTTAGAATTCACTTTAGGAAATGTAGGACAGGAAGAGGAAAAGTGCATAAGCGACTTACAGTGATCGCAGGGGTTAGGATGCCATTCATATTGAACTCTCAAGGTGACAACATCACTATCAAGGGATACCTGAATTTCGTCCGGGTATGTAGCAAGATTGTCTACCAGAACACATATACGAGCGTAGGTAAGCCTCGTCATTTGCTCAGTCAGCTTGTCCGCAGCTACCGGAATCCCAATTTTACTCGCAATACGAGATATCCCCTCCGAATTCCAACATGCAAGCGGGAGGTCGTGTATTTTCACCCAGATAGGAACAGATGAAAATTCCTCCTTGATGGGTTTGAACTTTGGGTGCCACTTTTGAAGCACAAATGGCTTACCGAGCAGGAACCAAACACCTCTCGACCACGCCAAGTCAAAATCTTCTTGACAAGAGAACCGTAGAAGAAAGAAGCCTTCGTTTAGGGATAATAACTGCAGCGAGCCCTTTAGACTCCAGGTCTTATTTATGGCCCCCAACAGTGCTTCATAGTAAGGTCTTCGACCAATCGAGTAGCCAACGAGGCAAAGGTTCCAGGCTTCGCCGCCCTTGCTCAACTTTTCTCTTGAAAAAGGAATAATCTCTGGTTCTTCCGGGTGATGAGTGAATTGAAAAGCTTTGGGAGCAGAAAGATCAGGAGCAAAAACTTTGTTCCAGTTCCTCGCCAAAGGATGAGATTTTCCACCAGACAACGTTCCAAGAGGAGGAAAGTCAAAGGTGGAAGGTGGTTCAGTCATGAGTAAAAGAAGAAGTTCTTCGGCCTAGCCGGAGGAGGAGGAAGAAGAAGCACAATCATCAGAGGAGAGTGGCGCAGGGAGAAAAAACCCTAGCACAGCCTCAGTCCCAAAAATTTCAATACCAGAATTTTTACATGGAAAACTCTGAAAGGGAAAAAACTGTGGGGCCACGCCCAGTTAAAAGAGTTCAACTAGTAATTGTTTGGAATACAAGAGGCTGACTCGTCCTTAAAATTTATGACAATCATATTACAATGAATCTTTTTTAAACGTCGAGCAGAGCTCCGGCATCACTTGGAGATCGAGCGGAATGTTGGCGTCCTTCGGAGGTCGAGTATAATTCCTGCGTCGTTCTGAAGTTAGGTAGAATTCCGGTGTCGGGTAGAACTCTAGCGTCCCTTAACCGTCGAACATAACTCCGACGTCGTTCGGAAGTCTGGCATAATTCCGACGTCGGACAGAACTCCAGCGTCACTTGGGCGTCCGAAAGAATTCCGGAGTCACTCGGGCATCGGGCAGAACTCCGGCGGTGGTCGAGGAGTTATTCTCTCATATCCTCCTCTTCTCTTCTTCTCTTATTCTTTTCTTCTTCTCTTTTTCTCTTCTTCTTGCTTGGGTCATAGATAATATGGAGTGGCATAGCTTGTAAATAGGTGTGAGATCATGTGTAAATAGGGAGTGGTCGAATGGACGACCGATATTGAATCCCTTGATCATGCATCGTTCGTCAGATATTTGAAGGTCTTAATGTTGTCGGAATTTGACGATTTTGGGTTCATTGGATTTGTCTCGTCAAGCCGCTCGATTTGACTATAAGAACATCATATTTGGAAACCGTTTGGTAACTCGAATTATGGTTTGAACTTTCTAACAGCTCTTCGGGTGCTTGATTTGGACTCATTTGGGCTCGGATTGAGTCGAATTTGGTGTCGTTGAGTTCGTATTTCTGAGACGCTCAGTTTGGTTGTAAGTTTTCTAAAATCAGATTTTAGGTGATCCCGAATTTAATTTTTGAAGTTTCCTGCTCGATTTGCCTCGAGATTCGTGCCCAATCAAGAAATTTTTTTGAGGATATATCAAAAGTAAACAAAATAATAGAAATGGGGGGGGGAGAGAGAGAGAGAGAGAGAGAGAGAGAGAGAGAGAGAGAGAGAGAGAGAGAGAGAGAGAGAGAGAGAGAGAGAGAGAGAGAGAGAGAAGAATAAGAGAGAAATGAGGAGAGAGATGCATGGAGTTACTATTTTTTATATACTATTATATAAATATTATTTTAATATTAGTAATTTAATTTATTAAATAATTTTGAAATATTAGAAACAATCTTCTAACCATCATTGCTCAACTACAATTCTCTGACTTTCGTCGCTCATTCATAGTCCTTTGACCACAATCGTCCAATTACAAGCATTCTAACTACTCTCACTCAAACTATGACCATTCAACATCTATCATCCAATTACAATACTTTGACCTCCATCACCTAACTACACTTATCTGATCACTTTTGCCCGAATATAATCTCCTGATCACCATTGCATAACAATAGTCCTTCAACCTACAATCCTCTAACTATTGTCTCCTTGTGATAACGATGCCCACTGAATTTGTCATTTGCTATCACTAATAACGTGAACACATGTCATTGCCAGCAAGGCTAATGCATATCATTTGCAGCAACTTTGACTATCGACATTAACACCATGATATATGTTAAATTTCTCGATCACTAATCTCTCTAAGAAATGTATTTTATGAATTATAAAGCATACAAATAAAGTATATTATAAAATTTAAAATTCAAGTATTTTTAATATTTAAAAGAGTAATTATTTTAGTCATAATCAAAATTCAAATAATCCATAAATAATCTTTTATTTCCTTCCATAAAAAATATCAACACTTTAAAAATGAGCTTTAGAATAGTGAAAATATCTATAGGCTAAAAAGATATATAAGTAACAATAAATTAAAACAAATTCGGCTTTGACAACCAATTGCATAAATATATAAAAAATTATTTTTTATACTACTTTTATCTAATAAATTTAGATTTACATCACTTACATCAAAATAAAATTTCAAGAGACTAATTGAAAAAGAATAATTATATCAAACATAAAATTTGATCATAGAATAAACCAAATTGTTCAATCAAATCCCATTGGTTCACTTATTCATTGATCCAAACTCCTATTAGCCACAATTTCACTAATCTTCGTTGTGGACTAAGACAACGTTTAGGACAATATTTTTACTGCTTTTCTAGTAAAAATTATGTTGAAAGAAGCGAAAATACAGGGGCAAAAAACTATCGAAAATGAGAAAAATTATTACGTGCGGACTAAGGAGGCGCCACATCATGCAATGCACAGTGCATTGGGCGATGTGGCGACTCCTCATTCGCCTCCAGACATGTTCGGCATTCGCACGTAATAATCTCTCTCAAAATGAAGCCTATTAGGGAAGATTTTTTTATTGTTTTTTAAAACAATTTCGCATTATAAAATTTTACTTAAACTAAAATATGTTGTACTAAAAAGTTGCTTTAGAATGCAATAAAAAAAACTATCTCAAACGGAGCCTAAATTGATATAGGAACCAATTCACAGTTGAACCGGTTTAGACGGATTTCTAAACCTTGTCCACAACCACAAGACTTTTAATAGAATAAAATTTGGATCAACTAATTATTTTATCAATCAAAATTATTTGCCCACAAAATTGTAATTATAATTAAATTATAATTGTTGTTTGGTCAATCAAGGTTGAATAGAACTTTTATTCTATCCAGTGAACGTACGCAGAATAAGGTTCGGTTTTAGGCAAAAAAATGCTTGTACCGAGTTTTTCGTGCCTGTACCGAGTTTTTTGAAAAAACTCGGTATAGGCGCTTTTTTGCCTAAAGCCGAACCTTCCTCTGCGTACGTTCACTGGATATAATAAAAGTTCGCATAAGAGATCTAATTATTTATGGATCAAAACTATTTTTTTTAATAAAAATAATTATTTGAATATTAGTTGACCATTAGTTAATACTAACTAATTGAATACTAGTTTCAAGGAGTACGACTGTTTTTGGTGCAGTACTGAAGTGTTGGACCCGGTCATCGAGTTTACAGATGATTGCCACGTGGATGGCAGAGGTTGAACGAGAAATCGGCAGAACAGCGAACAGGAAATTAGATATAGGAAACTGTTACACGTGGAATTGAAATTAATGGTGAAAAATTATTGGTGGAATTTTGGTGTTTCGTACGTATTGGAGGAATGGAAGGGCGGTGGGATTGCCGGCAGAAAGAAACTGCCATGTAGGCTGGGAATTTGCTGACGTGGTAACACGGACGGCGATTAATGCAGATGCCCCACCACGTAGATTATGATGCCAATTGGCAGGAGTTTTAACCAAGTCAATTAATTGGGAACTTCAAATTACAATAATGTTTTGTACTGTAATTTTTATAATGTTAGAGAGAATGTATATTATCGATTATAAATAAAATCTTTTTTTTTTTTTTTTTGTAATGGGGGAATTAAGTGATATAATATAGTAAATAAAAATTATATAAAATGAATTTCATGATGGAAGTTGGAAATGAGTATCCACAAATGATCATTTGTTGTATGATAGGTAGTTCTCTATGGAGAAGAAGATATTATAAATTAAAAGTGTAGCATATATCCTGGTGTTTATGTTGGAAGTCAAAGTTGGTGTTGATGGTATGCATTAGGTTATAGGTGATGACATGTGTCGATGTTAGTGGTGAAAAATTCAGCGGGCAATAGATTTGTAATGATGGAATGTGTTAATCTTAATGGTGTGCATTTATTAGTGGTGGCAGAGACGGATTTAGTTAGCATCAGTGTAGTCGAGAAAATGTAGTTGGAGGACCATATTTAAGTGACAATAATCAGATGATCATATTCAAGTGACAATGCTCAGAGGGAAGTAGTAGTTAGGTGGTCGAAGGATCATAATTGGTTGACTGTGATTAGGGGACTGTAGTCGAGTGATGTTGGTCGAATTATTATAATTGGTCAAAGATGTAGTTGGATGACAATGATGAGGAGATCATGGTCAGGTGAAGATGATTGAGAGGACGTAACCAAATGATCGTGATCGAATGATCTTAATTGGATGATAGTGGTTTGACGAAGAATTTCATGTGATAGTAGTCTGATGGTTGTACTAGGACATTGATGGCTTTACAATAGTGGTCAAATAACAGTAGTCTAAGGGCTTATGGTCAGGTGGTAGTTATCTAATAATGTGAAATAATAGTGATGATTAGATGGTGGTGGTGGTGTAATAATGGCTGCCCATGGCAGTGGTTAGGTGGTGGTCCAAAGGCAAAGCACCCTCCAATTTTAACTTGAGAGACTAAGTTCTAGCTCTCGCTCTCACCTTTTCACGTTGAAAGTGGAGTCTTTTATAGATTTTTGTAGAGTGATATTTTGATAAATCTAGCCAAAACTATAAAATACTCCATCAAATATCTCCTATTAATTTTATTCACCGTAGATCATTCTTTGGATGTTTGAGTGCTCTAATGATGTGAATTAGAGTATCTTAGGCTCAGTGGATTCATTTCACTAAGACACTTGATTTAATAATAAACATGTAAGATTTTGTGACTATTTGCTCCTCGAAATAATATTATGATATTTTAAACTATACTTAAGTGGATTTAGGCCGATTTGGAGTCAAATCGGGTCAATTTTGGTGTTGATAGATTTGCCTTATCGAGATATTTAGTTAGACTATAAATGTAATAGCCCGTATTTTGACCCAAATAATATTTTATTTAGTGATTATAAGAATTTTCTTTGATATGATCAAAATGATCAATATAATATTTTCTTTAACTATCAATTATTTCTTGATATATTAAAGAATGGCCTTTCTTCATATTTTGTAAGGTAACAATACAAAAAACATATAAACAATCAGAAGATGTTCATAATTTCTTGAATATAGTGTTTTATTTTGAGGAAAGTGTCCCTAGCAAAAGTTGTTCATACCAAGATATTGTGATTTTATTAGGTTAATTAGTCACAACTAATAAATTAGACTTTCGCATTATTTTTTTAAGATTTGTTGCAGCGGTTTAAACACCTACTAATTTATTTGTAGTGATTTAGGAACCACTATAGATCCGCTATCAGGCGGATCCACAAAAGAGAAGGAAAGAGGATTTCATTTTTTGTTGTGAGTTATATTTCATTTTGATTTTTTTCAAACGAAAAAAATACTTACTTTAGTTAGCATTAAATAATTTTTCTTCCACCTTCCTCTATCTAAGCTTCTTAAATAGATCTCAAAGTAGAACTCTACAATGCGCACCAGTGATCTTTATTTCTTCCAAAACTTATTACAGTCAAAATAAACAAAAGAAATTTACAAAAATAAACAAAAATTAAAGTTCCTCACGCATACAGCCGCTTAGCCGCATGTCCATAGTTATTTCCAGTGCGCAAAAAGAGAGAAAAAAAAAAAAAAAAACCCATTAAACTGCACATAAAAGAGCCTCCGGCCGGTCTCGAGATCAAGATTCAGCAAGTTTCAGTCAACTTCGCCTCCAAAGCTCTCACCTTTTTCAATCAGTAGGCAAGAGCGGCTGCTCCTCCGGTGCTTCCGCTGCCTCCGGCGGCGGAGGTAGCCGGAAAAGACGCCCTTTTGACGAATCGGCCCTTCATCCTAGGCCTTTTCTCAGCGTTGAGCTTCCTTACCTCGTATCTTATTTTCTTGGAGAAGAGTCTTGTTCTTCTTTTCTCTCTGTATCTTGTTACTCTTGCTTCTCTTCCCACATCCAGAGCTTGAATTCCTCCTCCTACAAATTCTCCTCCTACTCCTCCCCACATTCCCTGCAAAAAAGTAAGTAAATATATTAATAAATAGGGCAAATAACAAGCAATTAGTAACCCAATAAAAATATGATTTTTACATCAAAATTTGTAATACCAAATTTTCAATAAGAAACATTCTCATTAATTTTCGTAGTTAAATATAACATATGTATTTTTAACAAATTATAGGATATTTTCAATAGATTGAAAGCTTAATCTCTTCTTCACAAGACAATAATTATATATTTTAGAACAAATATCCTAAGCAAATTTCTTCAAGTGCTATAAGACATAATGCGACAAGCCACTATTATCACAAACTATGAAGAATTCTTTGAATATAGGAGAAACTATTTGAAGAACAAAGCTCATATTTCTCTCATAAGTTAGAGCATTTGTATTTTAGCCCATATAATTTTGTATTATTATGTAAAATTATTGTAATAGAGATTTAACATTTAAAGATGCAAAGTGTTAACAAACCATTTCACAATTGAACCATAAAATAAACCTAACCAATAAATTTTCCTCCAATGGTCTCATACTTGATTCACATGCATGGAACACTATTTAAGCTCATTTCACCCAAAATAATTACTAGGATTTGAATCACTACAGGAAAACCTTGGTATTCCGGCGAAAAACATTTCGTCAAAATAAGATTTCTGACGCGTGTTTAACCGTTGACTAGATTTCTGTCGGAAATACACATTTTCTGATGGAATTTTATGATTTCTGGTGGATTTGGACTGCCGTTATCTCACGATTTTCCTGTAGTGAGCTATACTCCATTTTATACTTATAACCAGCTATTTAAGTATTTATAATTATGAGAATTTCTAAGAATTTCATGAATTTTTTTAATACTTTTTAATTATCAATAAAAAACACTAGGGGGAAATTTAAGCTATAATTATATGTGTAATCCAACATTATTATCCAAATTATAATCTAATAAAAACTATTAATGAATTAACATACTTATTTTGTGGGGAAATTTTTTTTTGATGCAATACATAATTATATGATATCATTTAGCTTTCTTTCTATTTCTGTTCAGTGTCTCAGACTTTTTTTTTTTTTTTTTTTTTTTTTTTTTTTGAGCTTACCCAAATGTTAAATTCTGCATGTTTCATTAATTCACAATCAATTTAGTTATGTATGATTTCTTACCAAACAGTCAAGCCAGCAATCGTCAGCGCCCAGCTGCGGCCGCTCTCCGGTCATCCATGGCGTACTTCCGGTCAACAGCCAAGCCGACTTCACCGCTTCATAATCCAGCTTCAAACCCATCCCTTTACTCACTTCCTTCTCTTCCGCCACCGCAGCCGCCTCCACTGTGGCTGCCTCCTCCTTCATCTCCGACGATCCACATCCAAAATCCAATTCCAACGTCTCTCTTGACAAATCTACTTCCATCTCAAAACTCAGTCCTTCTCCTTTCCCGGCCTCCTCCTCCATCTCCCCCTTCACATCCACCTCCATTCTTCCTCCTCCACCACCGCCACTGCCTCCGCTGCCGCTGCTGCTCTCACCCAATCCCAACTCCTCCATGCAAAACGCCTCTCCGCCGTCCAGCCCCCGTCCGAGCAAACTCTCCATATTTGCTGCAAATTCCGCTAGCTCGATCTCCGTCGGCGCAAACTCTGCCCCAACCCCTGCTGCCGACGCTGCGGCAGCCGCCTCCTGCGGCTGTGACCGCGGCGCCGTATCGCCAAAGGCAAGCACTGGATCTAATACCGGTACCCGATAAAGCAGCTGCTCCTCCTCCTCTTCATCTTCCACCGAGCTCTCGAGCTCAGGGACCACTGGCTTATGATGTGAACGAGGCGTCCGAGCCTTGCGTTTGAAGCCGTGATGCCATGCCGGAGCTGCGGCTTTAGCAGTGGTAGCGGAGGAGGATCTGAGGCGAAGACGGTGGTGGCGGCGCGCGAGGGGGTTAGCAGAGTGGATGAGTGAGTCGCAGGGTTGGCAGAGGAAGGCATCGTCTGCCGCGCAGTACCACCGGGCGCGGCGGCGGATACAGCTATCGCACGCTCGGGCCGTTTTACCGCCGACGGCCGCCGCCGGCCGTGATTTGTCGGAGTAGTGGCTCATTCTTAGTGGAAAAAAAAGATCTGATTTTTATTTTTGGGAGTTTGGGTTCCGATTTGTGAGAATATAAGGAAGGAGATTGCTTTATATGTAAAAGGAAGAAAAATGTGAAGGGGAACTATGAAATGTCAAAATAATTGTCAAATAATATTAATTATAATTTAATAAAAATTATATTTATAAAATTTTATTGTATTTTTTGAAAAAAAAAATTATGTTAAAAACTATTATAATGAATCTCATAGTCTTAAATATGTTTTAAAATTAATATTAATTATTTATATATTATTTTGTTTTTAAAATAACTTAAATTTATGAAACTTATGATAAAAATATTAATTTATTTTTTTTGTAAATTTATATAATTTTATTTTATTTAAACGTAATTTTAAAATCATTTTATGAGCTAAATGGCCTATTTTTCGATGCAAAGACTGAGTTTTGGTGGGGCCCACGAGTGAGCTTTTTGGGATAGGTTAGTTGCGCTTTTGGAAGGGTGGGTCCGGGTTGAGTGCCTTATCTTGAATTTCATTGGTCGGAGGGAGAGGTTAATCTGTTGGGGAAGAAGCTGATTGGATGGGAAAAGAAGAGCTGGGATTTCGGGTGGGGCCCAGAAGTGAAAAGGGCACGAGAAGATGGGCTCTGCGTCGACGTCGAGTGGGACCCGATATTTCTTTCTTAGTTCTTGTTTTCAACCTACGTAGTGAAGTTGATAACTAAATGATACAGTTATTGTCATTTTAATGGTGTGATTTAATTTAAATGATTGGGAATAAATTGAAGGAAAAAGGTGTTTAGTCAAGCAATTAAAACAATTAATTTCCCTATTTTGTTAATTGATTAGGTTAATTATTGCTTTGATTTATAATAATAGATGATTTATTGAATTATTTATAAAAATTTAGCTTGATCATAACTAAAATAACTACGCAACAACAGCTCATTTTGATTTGTTGGTTGGAAGTTTTGGCTACTACTAATCAAGAGGTTTTGAATTCGAGTCTTGTGTAGGTGATGCGTGTGTGAGTAACTTAAATGACCTAAATATTCCCCAAAAAATAATTAACATAAGTTCTATTAATCCAAGTATCTATAAGTAGAGTTGATAGAAGGAGATCTATTAGAACAAAAGTTAATATTAGCATAAAGAAATCTATTGATCAAAATACAAGTGTATATCCATATTCAATACTAAAAAAATCATATACATTAGTTATGAGCCATACATTATGACATACTAATCATCAACTCCTCACTACAAAAGAATATCAAAGAAAATAAAAAGACAAAATAACAGTACAACTTAAGGAATCTTATATCTGATCAATCTCACACTCTCGATCATCTTTCGTGATATGAAATCATTTAAACCACATATATGAAGCTTATGAAGTCCAACAGGTTATCAAAATCTTACAATTAAACTCAAAGTACAAAAAAAAAAAAAAAAAAAAAAAAAAAATTATGCATGATTTCTTATAATGGAAGTTAATATGATCATGAATCTGCGCTGAAATAGTAAAACACATGCAGTAACAGTGAATCTTATGAATCAATAAACCAATAAGCTATAGAAGCCAATAAGATAATGTAGTATAGTAGCATTACTATGCAAATAAGGAATTCATTAAACTAATAAAGCGGAAGAACTCAAGAAAACTGTCAAAATTCATAGCAATACATTAATACAATACTATCTAATCCAAATAAGGAATTCATTAAACTAATAAAGCGGAAGAACTCAAGAAAATTGTCAAAATTCATAGCAATACAATACAATACTATCCAATACTCGAATAGGAGTGTACACATGATCGATCTTCAGTTATCTTAGTATTAGTATCAATTAGTAGCTTATATGATATGCTCAATATATAATAGAAATTACGTGCTCAATAATAATAAATTAATACAATAACATTAGATATGTGACACCTGAAGGTTCAACTTCTGGACTGACCTTTTTTGGCTGATTGAAAAAAGACACAAGAAGAAGATTTAGGGAGGAAGAAGAGGATTTTTTAGTCTCTTCAGATCTTTTTCAGCCATCGACCCAGTTCAAAAAATTGTTCGGATCGAGCTAGATCATATAATGCCTATCTTAATTTTAAAAAATACAAAATTTTATCAAAAATTTCAATTAAATTTACATTTTCATTAATGAAAAACGTGCATAACTTTGCACAGGAAAAACTTTTGTCATATTACTTTTTATATGTTATAGAGATTATGATTATGAACATGTATTTTTCTAACAATTATTTAATAAAAGAATACCTAGAAATTTAGATCAGTTGTGTGGCCTGCAGAGCTACTATAGCTCACTATGGTTTGCTTGTGATTTTCAGGATATCACTACAGGAAAAACAGTGAAAACCGGCGGTTTTTACCGGCGGTTAGTGTAAACTTACCGGCGGTTTGTCAATTTACCGGCGGTCTAACGGCGGTTCAGTGACCGCCGGAAAAAACAGCGTAGGAAAAAAATTCCGACGGCCTATTACCGGCGGCTTACTTTTGCGGCGGTTTTCCGGCGGCCCATACCGCCGGTGATCACCGGAATTTCAACAGTCGGTCTTTCGGCGGTTTGGCCGCCTGTAATGTAACCGCCGGAAAACCGCCGGTCATAGTACCGGCGGTTTTCCGGCGGTTAACCCTGGCGTCGTCTGTTTCATTAGACCGCCGGACGGCGCCGTTAGACCGCCGGTACCTTACCGGCGGTGGACACGGTTATAGCCGTCGGTATTACCGACGGTTTAAACCGTCGTGCGTCCATCGTAGCACCGCCGGTGACCGTCGGTAAGCCGCCGGTATTCACCGGCGGTTTAATAATTACACCGGCGGCTTTATATTACCCGTCCGGTATCGTCGTTACCGGCGGCCAAACCGCCGGTTAGCCGCCGGAAACCTGTAGCACCTGAAAAAAAAAATTGACAGCATCCCCTCTATTTGAGGGAGGTTCACCCTAAAGTCTAAACCTGCAGAAAAAACATATATATGTTGGGCAACACGCCGCTATATTCATCACAACCAGAAAATACAAAATTCATCACAACATTACAATCACAAATTCACAAAATAGTTCATGATAATGTTACAATCACAAGTTCAAAAGTTCACAAGTTCTAATTAATACAATCACAAGTTCAAAAGTTCACAAGTTCACAACATTACAATCACAAACATAATAAACATCTAATCATCATCGGTATCCTCACTGTCTGCAGATGGCTGCTCTTGTTGGTCCTTCTTCCTTTGTTTTCCAGCTGTGTAGGATTGCAACCGTGCTTGCATTTCATTCTGAGCCTTCCTCATTTCTTCAATCTCTCTAGCTTGAACCCTTTTCATCTCTTCAATCTCTCTAGTAAGTGCTGCAACCCTCTCACTTACAGATTCTTCAGCTCCACTTGGATCATGAAATGCAGAGGTGTATGAACTGCCCTCAATAGCAAAAGCCTGTGAACCCATGCCATATACCCTCCCCCTCTGTCTTCCACCAACAACTTCTGACCATGTCTGATACTCAGAAATATGGGCCGATCCAGAAAATGATCCCTCGCCAGTGGACTGCCGACTTTCTCTAGCTCGTAAGAAATCATCCTGCAAGTTACAAATAGTTTTATTAAAATAAATTTTTATTCTAAAAATCCAAAAAATTTTACTCACATGAGCCTTCTTAGACTTCTCATCAACCCACTGGTGGTCAGCTTGATGTTGATGAGTTCTTGTATGCAGCTCCAATGGTGTTGGCTCCCGACCCAGGTGCTCTTTCTGCAAATTTGATGCTTAGTTATACTAACATAAATATATGTAATAAACCAATTCAAAACACTTACCAGTCGCCGCCTATGTTCTGTATGAGGTACAGATCCACCAGTATGAAGAGAGCTTCCTAAACCGCCGCTGTCAGAGGCTCTGTTCTGTTTATTCTGCTCTCTCATTTTTATAAACTCCGGGGTAGCCCAAGCACTACTCAAATCTGCCCAAACGCCCTCTCCAATCCAATTAGGCCTCTGCCCGGACTTTCTAATGTCCGTGAACATGTCTCTGAGACGGGTCGCTCCTCTCCTCTCAAAATTTGATCTGATCCTCGTGCTGTACTCAGGCAACCACCTAAATTCTTTCTGTACAAATGTAGGCAATATCAAAAAGATTAGTACAAATTAAATCATATATTTGAAATCATACTAAAAAAAAAATTACCTGAAATTCTCCAAACCACATATCTCTAACTGGCTTTGGGATCTTCTTCCAGGATAAGTAAGGAGCATCATACTTATTCTTTATTATATCCCGGATCATATGTATAGGTGGCCTTGAAGGATTGAAGCTGCAAGTGACTTTGTTTATCAATAACATGTAATATATCAAAATAAAAACAACTGAATAACTTAAATTGAACTTACTTATCGCCGTCAGGCTCGATGTATTGACGCTTATCTGTTGCTGTTGCAGGATCGGTAGCGCCAACCTCTGGTGGTCGTGATGGTCCACCCTGTTCATACTGCACAGGATAGGGGTAGTAATATGGGTAAGGGTAAGGAGGGTGAGGACCAGTGGATGGACCAGCAGCCTGTGATGATGGTGGGGGGTAATATGGATAGAATGGAGAAGCATGTGTCTGATCTGGAGAGGGGAAGCGAGGACTCGTCGAGCTGGGAGGGAAGTGGCCAGGGAAGTATGGAGGTGCAACAAGAGGTGGATCTAACTGTCCCTGACCCTGCTCTGGTGAAGGCTGCTGGCTCCTGGAAGGTGGTGGCGGTGGTGGTGTAGGTAGATCTGGTGCAACTGAAGGCCCCTCACCTACCTCAGTCTGTGTGGGTACTCTGCTAGTCGTAATCTTCTTCCGGCGGAACTTTGAGGCAAATGATTTACGAGGAGGATCGTCGTCTGAAGCCATCTGCAATATTAAAACAAAAATAATTAAGAAACAGTTAATAAAACAGTTAATAAAGCAGTTAATAAAGCAGTTAATGAAGCAGTTAATAAAGCAGTTAATGAAGCAGTTAATGAAGCAGGTAATGAATTACGAGAAGCAGTTAATAAAGCAGTTAATGAAGCAGTTAATAAAAGACAAGGTGGCAAAATACAATATCATTTCTAAGCAGTAATAAAAATTACATAACATTTAAATTCTACAATTCTAAATTACAGAAACTAATCAGAATCATCAAAACTATTTTCATCACTCTCAAGAGTATCTTCACTTTCATCCTGGTTCTCTTCTTCTTCTGAACTAGTTGAACTATTGACATCTTCTAACTCCATTTCAATAGTAGAGGTTGTAGTTGGCATATCCTCAATTTCAACAGGCATATAACTTGACATCTCATCCTCTTGATGTGCAGTTGCTACAATGTATTGTTGATCAATTATTCCCCGTGCTTTTGTTTTTATGACAGCTAGCCAATCTTGTTTGTCTTTGCGACCACTGGGATATTTGCTGAAATAAACTTGAATAGCTTGGCTTGCTAACACAAATGGATCAAACTTTCCGTATCTTCTACTATGTTTAACATCTACTAAACCATACACAGGATGAACCCTTGTGCCTCTATTTTGTACTGGATCATACCACTGACAGTTAAATAAGCATACAAAGTTCTCATCTTCCCCTGGGTACTCCAAGTCAAGGACCTCATTCAAAATACCATAATAATCACACTCATCTTCTTCATGAGTGTTTCCTCTAACACATACTCCACAATTTTCAGTTTTTCTTCCTTCACTCCACGATTTGGTATGAAATCTGAACCCATTCACTATATATATTGGCCAAGTTTTTACTTTTCGCATTGGACCCCATGCTAATGCTTGCAAACCTTTATCGAAACATTTGTTATCAGGATTTTGTACCTAAAAATATTTTCAAATTTTAGTATTTTTGATAATAAATAAGATTTAAATTTATAAAAAAAAATGTACTCACATATGATCTGAACCAAGTTGGAAATTCATTTGCAACAGCTTGCTCAATTTCCCTTGAATCTGTCAAAGGCAAATTGCTTACGAAATACCTGGTGACAAATAATACATAAGTATTTTAAATAAACATTACTAATTTATTATTAACATTATGTAAGAACTTACTCTAAGATTGGCTCAACTTCTTCACAGTTCAGTAGTACATACAAATTCACTGTATTTATTTCTAAATCGTTGAGATATCTTTCAACACATTTGCCACTAGGCTTTCCTTGCCTTCTAAATACTGTTAGTGTAGCATGTGATTGTTCTTCTACATCGAAGTCCATGTTACGACCCATTTTTGTTCTTGTACTCCTTACATGTGGCTCGAAATAGTAGGAGCAAAAGTGAGTTGTTTCTTGAGATAAATATGCTTCACATATCGATCCTTCTGGTCGTGCTTTATTCTTAACATATTTCTTCAACTTGTTCAGATATCTATTAATCAAATAAAAATATGTTATCTTAACTGATTCAAAAATATTGAGTAATTAATAAAAATCTTAACACATTTACCTTTCGAAAGGATACATCCAACGATATTGTACAGGTCCACCAACTCTTGCTTCGTAAGGTAGATGGACTGGAAGATGTTCCATAGAATCAAAAAAACCCGGGGGAAATATCTTCTCTAACTTGCATAGGATGATTGGTATGTTATCCTCGTACCTCCGTAAAGCATTTTCACTGAGTTTAGATGAACATAAATCTTTGAAGAAAATGCTAAGCTCAATCAACGGATTTGAAATGTAATCCGGTAACATACTGACTATGATCGGAAGAAGAACCTCCATAATTATGTGACAATCATGACTTTTGAGTCCAAATAACCTTGCAGATTTCAAGTCAACACATCGGCTTATATTTGATCCATAACCATCCGGCATTTTTAATCCTTTAAACCACTGACATATCATTCTTTTTTGCTCTAACGTGAAAGAGTAAGGAGCTTTGGGCTTCATTAGTTTACCGTCAGTTGTTGTTACCAACTCCAAATTTTTTCGCCGACAAAACTCTTTAATGTCCATCCTTGCTTTGACATTATCTTTACTCTTGCCTTTAACATCCATAATTGTATTAAAAATATTATCCAGAAAGTTCTTCTCAATGTGCATAACATCCAAGTTATGTCTTATCAAATTAGTTCTCCAATAAGGTAATGTCCAGAAAATACTTTTTTTAATCCAATTATGTTGAACACCATAACCCGGAAATTTTGATTCTGATAGCATTGGATAATCAATAATTGTTGGAATGTTGGATAGTCTCTGTAGTATCTCATCACCACTTAATCTGGGTGGAGGAGGTGATCGTTCAATTCTGTTTTTAACAAATGCTTCTTTATTTCTTCGGAACTGATGATTAGCATTTAAAAACATACGATGACAATCAAACCAAGTATTTTTCCCTCCATGTTTTAATGTGAAAGCTTTACTGTTCTCCATGCAGTAAGGACATGCTAATTTCCCTGCTGTGCTCCAACCAGACAACATACCATAAGCTGGAAAATCACCGATAGTCCACAGCAAAGCAGCTCGAAGGAGAAAATTTTGTTTTATTGATATGTCATATGTGAGCACTCCTTCTTCCCATAATAATTTAAGGTCATCAATTAATGGTTGCAAATAGATATCAATCTTAGCCTTCGGATTATGTGGTCCAGGTATAATCAGAGTTAAGAACATGAACGGAGTAGTCATACACATCTCTGGTGGCAGGTTGTATGGTGTTAAAATAACTGGCCAACAAGAATACGGTGTAGCTGTTTGACTATAAGGAGTAAAACCATCAGTACATAATCCCAATCTTATGTTGCGGGGTTCAGCAGCAAATGAAGGATGCACTCGATCAAAATGTTTCCACGCTTCAGCATCTGATGGATGAGAAAGAACATCACTTTTTGCTATTTTCTCCTTATGCCATCTCATATGGCCTGCTGAACTCATTGATGCATAGAGCCGCTGAAGTCTTGGAATAATTGGTAAATAAAACAAACGGGAATATGGCACATCTTTCTTTGGACGACGTTGTTTTCCCGAGTTCTGCTTAAAACGAGGTGCATTGCAGCTGCGACAAATAACTTCTGCTGCATCATCCTTATAGTATAACATACATCCATTGATACAACAATCAATCTTTGTAGCAGTGAGACCCAGCTTGGATACTAATTTCTTTGTTCGGTACAAGTCTGAGGGAATTATATTGTCAGCCGGATTAGTTTCCTTCATAAGACCAATAACGTCATTAAAACACTCACGGGGAATATTATACTCAGTTTTAATACTTAGCATCCTCACTGCAATGGATAATTCCGAATGCGTACTGCAACCTTCCCAAATTGGCTTTTGAGCTGAATGTAATAACTCAAAGAATTTTTGTGTCTCTGTATTTGGTGGCTCTTCCACATTAGACCTTAAATTATGACCTGCTACATCAAAAATAAGGTCTTCATAGGGTCTACTCATTTGATCTTCATCAAATGTTTCATAAGCTGTAGATGAACCAGCATGAGCATCTCTATGTGGCTCGTACTCGCCATGTGATGTCCAAATCCAATAGTTTGGAAGAAATCCCCTACGATATAAATCAAGTTTCACATCATCGGGCTTTAGGAATGCTAGATTTTTATGCTTCGAACACGGACATCTAAACATTTTATCAAGCTGAAAGGAAGGCAGTTGAGATGCAACTTGAATGAAAGTTTCAACTCCCTCTATAAATTCAACTGTCAATCCTTTTCGACCCGGCAACAATCTGTTATACATCCAATATCTCTCTTCTTGGATAGTCATTTGGACGTTGAAGCAAACGTCACCCTACATAGTTAGGAAAACATTTATTAGAATACACGCATGTGCAACGTGTTATAAGAACGCATCTCCTTGTCCTAAACTTGGCTAAATATGCACAAGTCTCTATACTCAAATTCATTGTATAATTAGAACTTTGTTTTCGTCATTAATAACAGTTCCTATTGATATGGTAATTGGCATGCATTGAAATCAATATTCCTTTTCCATTGAAATCAATATTTAAGAAGAACAAGCATAATTTCATTATTTTATGAATCTCGAGATTGCGTGACCAAACTTTTTATAATCATTTGCATAACTCTCCACTTTTTCTGTCATTCACATCTCTCCACTTCTTTTTGTCATTCACATCTCTCCACTTCTTTTTGTCATTCACATCTCTCCACTTCTTTTTGTCATTCACATCGAGCGGCACGACTATAAATAGACCGAGCAGTGCGCTGGTTGGCTCGGAACGGGCCGCAATTTATTCTTTTCAAAATCAGGCCCGGCCTGCCCCGTTAAGGAGGAGGCCTGAATAGGTTGTTTTCTTAAAACTAATGTTTATATGTTTTTTTGTTGAATGTTCAATTTTATTTTAGACCTTTTTAAGAAATATTATTTGATTAAGTTTTAGTCTTCATTTTTATTGCTTTCTGAAATAGCTTTATAGTACAAAATTTTTTGTAATGAATAACAACTTTAGAAAGTAATAAAAAAACTGTCCCAAATGAAACCTTAATGACTTGGCCACCTAAAAACCCCAATGAAATTGAGGAATATATTATATCACTTTACATTTTTCTTCCATTAAGTAGCAAGTAGGCTGACTGGTGATCCAAGTATGATCATTAGACCCTTGCCTATTGGATACATCAACATCAAGGTTGAAGGTGAAATTGATGGTGGCGATTACGATGAAGAAAATGCATAGTTAGTGTTAAAGCTTGCATAATGTGCAAGTTAGATATTTATTCTTTGGAGTTCTCATAGCACTCTCCCTCGAATATGAACTTTAATGGCTTTATTAGCTTGCTTAAAAAGAGTGTAATTGTGCATATATTATTGATGAGTGAGGATCATCATAGCACCTTTCTAGCAACTCCACTTACTCTCATTTGATCTTTTTTTGTTCATATATCATAAAAAAAGACTCTTTTTTTAAAGAATTTCGAGTGTACATAATCACTCCCTCATTATTAAATTGGGAAAGAATAATAATGAAAGAATCATGGAATTTGAATGATTATAATCTATTTAGGCTATGTTTTAGCCTCTTGTAGGAAATGAAATTAAGATCTAACGGTTAGCTAAGCTTGGCATTAATTAAGGCTTCGAATCCTATGGATGAATTTAGTTAGGTTTGACCAAAATATAATCCTAAGTTTATGTCAAGCTAATTTAGTTTAGGTGTTGTGTTAGCTTGAGGTTTGGCCTTTAATTCATTAGGCTATGCTGACTTAATTTGAAGTTTAAAATTGATGTTAGGCTAATATTTAACTATGGTTGACTTCTTATGGGTCTTAGGGTGTTTGTAATAATGTATAGAGTGTAGGGTACTTAGGACAGCAGACTACAAATTGAAAATTCGGCCGGAGAAGAGAGATCGACGGTTACCTTCGGTTAGGGAGTAGGTTGGTGGTCGGAGAAGAGCTATCGGCGGGCGGAGTTGATCTGTCGGCGGCCGGAGAAGACACGTCGGCGGCCGGAGAAGACACGTCGGCGGCGGAGTCGATTCGGGGTTCAGGAGTGGTCGGAGGCGAGGTAGGGCAGAGCGACCGAGAGAGAGAAGAGGGAAAAGTGAAAATGAAATGCGAGGCGCGGGTGTTAATTTTAGGGCTTCTACCGGCGGTGTACCGGCGGTTAGTGCCGCCGGTAAAAATTTACTTATCAACGACGGCCAACACCGTCGGTAAACCGCCGGTACATATTGTTGTCCGGCGGTTTAGCGACGGTTATATAACCGCCGTTAATACCGGCGGCATAATGAGGGATAGGCACCGGTAAGCCGCCGTTAAACACTGGCGGCTAAACCGCCGCCCAAACCGTCGGTAAAACCGGCGGCCTACAAACCGCCGGTTATGGCCGCCGGTAATAGCTGTTTTTCCTGTAGTGTATGGAAAAGGGAAGAAGAATGACGATTAGCAGTTTAAGATCAAATCTGAGTTAATAGATAGTCATGACTAGTTAAATTTTCAATTATGTATATAACTCTTATCTGTAGCCATGTACTATAGTGTAAATATTTATTTTGATAAAATGAAAAAAACTTTATGAATGAGGCTATTTTTTGTATTTGAATATTTTAGTAGCTATGTATTCTATAGTTTTATTTGACATGCAATTGGATGCGAATCTGTAACATTCCAAAATTAGATCTTAGGATTTTCTTGTCACAACTCAACATGATAGGTTCTATTCGGATTAGGTTAGGGTGTGACAAGATCAACAATAATAGTATACTAAATCATTAACAAAATATCTGTAGCAATGAAATGGTGTTCTGAATCATATCTAAATTAACAATCATACTTAACAAGTAAGAAGTTTCAGCTTGAATTGTATTTTTTTAGTAATATGTAAATTTGTAATCATTGACTCAGTAAACAAAGTCGTTACTCTTATCCATCGACACAATAATTAACTCCTTATAACACTCAATTAGTGAATCAAATGAATCAATAAAGGACAACAACAAATCATAGTATTTAAAGGAAATATCATCGACCCACCATTTTGTATATACATAAATTAGTCTCCAACCAATATTGTTAGTAAATAACCGACCTTTATTTGTCTTCAATCATATTATTACTATAATATTAATTATAAAAGTAATAGTAATCAACTATCACCAAATCACATGCCCAAATTAATTCACAATGCTTGCATTAATAATATAATCAAATTAAAACGCCAAAATAACTATTATGTATAATTTGTAAAAAATGTAATAACTATAACTTTAAGTGGTGAAATTATAAGATCAATTAGTCGAAATATCCAGAACAATTAGTATTACAATATACAAAAGTTATGCAGTAGAAGTTCACTAAATTAAAAAAAAAAACACACACACACAAGAAAATAAATTTGTGGAAAATCAAATGGTCAAAAGCAAAATCGTTAAAAATAAAAATAGGATATAAGTCACATATATCTATTTGAGCAATTTTCGTAAAAGAGACGGAACAATCCAGTTGCTAAATCTGATTTATCTTTCCCCTCTCCTCCTTCCCCTCTTCTTCCTCTGTATTTCCTTCTTGGGCAAGCCGAGCGAGTGAGGGGGTGAGGCCAGTGAGTGAAGAGAAATCTATATTTATTAATTTTTTAGAAGATGCATTAAAATTATTTCATAGGGCATAGAGTTTTATGAGATTGGTGCTAGACAATATAAAATAGATAAATGAAATAAATTAGTCTAAATCGAAAAATGATTTTTAGCCTAATGAGATATTTCAAAATAGAGCATTGATAATTTTATCAATCTGATAAATAGTAAACATAATTTATTTAATGTGAAAAAATAAAATCAAATTATTTTATAACTCAATAGTAATTTTTTTTTTATAAATATGTCATGCATTACAACATTCCAAGTAATTATTATAAAATCTTATATTTGAATTTGTGAACTTGCTTTTCTATTGACTGTTGTTTGATAGCTAATGTATTCAAGTTAGTTTCCTCTTAATTAAGCATTTAGCCTTCATTTGATAGAGGGAATTTAAGTTGAAATATATGAAATGAATGTCAAGATATTCAAAATATTCTAAAATTAAGATGTTATTTTATTTCCTTCACTTTATGTAAATCCAAACAAAGCAAAGTTTTGTTTGATTCAACCTTTTTCTTGTCTAGTTTTTAAAAGTAGATTCAATTTATATAAAAAGTATGCTAAAAATCACCAATTTATGTAAACAAATTCTTCATATTTCATCAACATATAAGTGATTTATATATCACCTTATTTTTAAAAATATTGTTTCCTATAACATAGTAAAAACATAAAAATAATAAAATTATACCAAATGAAGACTTAGAAGACTCATAACATTTTTAAAAGGTGTTCATCGTATTATTGAAGAAAAGTTGTAGTGACAGAGACAATTTTTTATCTGAACTTTGTACATAAATTTAGCATACTTTTTGGAAAGATAAAATAATACATGAGACACCAACATTTTTATGTGAAAACTCAGAAAGGGAAAAGATTGCGGCGTCTGGGTCAGTTGAAATAGTCTACTCTATATTTGACGTTATTGAAGTCTGATTTTCCCCACAACCGAAAAGACATGATTAAAAATTTTAGAGTAAATGCTTGGTCTCTTGTAGTTGTAGCGGAAGTTGATAAAAAAAAAATAGTGGAGGCCAAGGTGATAATAGTGATTAGATGATGTCGGTTAAACGTCGGTAATATGAGATATCGTAGCTGGGAGACAACAATCAAACGACAATGATTGGACGAGAATGGTCAGGCACAATTATGGTCGAAAGATTATAATCAAGTGATAGGCGGTCAAAAGAGCAAATGGGCGATTATTGTTAGACAATATCAATCGTACTATGACAATGGTTGTCTTTTTTTTGAAATTATTATTATACTTTTCCATTTTTATTTTCACTCTTTGTATTTCGACATAATTTATCTATCTCCCAGCAATACATGCAACAAATTCTTCCACTTGATAAGTCCCGATTGACACTAATAACCCATTTATTATATACTAATTATGCACATATTTTTGTGATTTATTTGTATTTACTAAACTTCATTCATTTTCTATGTACTAATATAGTATCATTATATTTAAAAAAATATATTTTTTTTAGTAGCACAAATTACATTTTTCCTATATTATAATTAATTATTTATATGAAATTCTATTGACTTATCCATAAAGTAACCCACTTTTCCAAGGTGAAAGCCCAAGTCTAGAATCATCCACTTGCCACCCTCTTCACTAAATATATGTAATAAAAATAATAATTATGGACAAATGTCACCTATGCAACTAATTTCAATATTTCTTTATTCATTTAAATATTAAAAAAATATAGTTATTTTAAAATTCAACTTTTTTTATATTTAAAAATATTTCTAATTTTCAATATGAATGATACAGAGCTGTCGTGTAGCGAAGATGTCGGTGGATGAAAAAGACATTAAATATATCAGAAAAATATTTCCTTAAAATTTAATTTAAATTATTCATCTAAAATGGCAATCTCGTGAATCCTACATGGAGCCTTATCCTTATGAGATAATTATGAATAGTAATTAATTATAATTAGTAATTAATTAATTATTAGCTAGCATATGAAGATATGGATAAATACGATGAGAATTGAAAATAAGATAAAATATTTTATTTAATAAATGTATTGGATGTGACTAATAAAATATTTATAAAAATATTTCTAGAAAAAAAATATATAATTTTATATTATTTTAATAAAATTTTAATTTTATACTTATTATATAATAATAAGAAAATAGTTAATATAAAGAAATTTGTTGGGAAAATAGTTTTTAGTGGATAGACCAAAGGAACTTGCTTGAGCTCAATGGGTAATTCTATATTTGGCTTTGTTGGAGGACAATTACACGTGGGGTGGAAGGTGTGAAAGGATGAGTGCCAAGCTAATATTTAATAAATTCAATAGATAAATATGCTTATATATAAAGTTATTAACTTTGAGTCTAATCTATATTTCATGATATGTAAAATTATTTTTTGTTTGGTGTTGATGAGTGTGTAACTAATCTTACTATTTCATTACAATTGTCACGTGAATATTTATGACGGTGGAGAGATATACAATTTATCTAATAATATAAGAATTATAAGAGACATCATAATTTTTATGCAAAAAAAAAATAATAAAAAAAACAATGCGGCCTAGCCCACTTTAAATTTCATTAATATTTGTTAGTAGTTAGTAGTTACAAATGATAGTCTTTCTCGGGGGAAGGCATTTATTCAATATTAAATATGTAATATATAGAATATTTTATGTGGTTAAAAATGAAAGAGCCTAGTGGCATGGGAGTCGTTCTTAAGAGATTATTTGCTTGTTTATTTGATCATACTCTTATGAGAAGAGGAACCAGAGACCAAGAAGTCGAGCTTAAATCCAATGCTTATGTCGGAGAGTTAGAGTTGGCGTTAATGCCATGCATCAATCTTATAAATGATGATATGTGTTGATATTATTAGCAATGATAGGTGATGAAATCAGCGGGTGTCAATATAACCAAATGACAACGGTCATAAGACTGTATAATATGTTAGAGGACCATCGTCTGGTGACGATGGTTGTAGGAACGTAGTCCGACGATGAAGGTCAGAGAACAGTACGTAGTCGAGCAATGATGATCGGAGGATTATAGTTAAGCTACCATAGTCAAAGGAATGTAGCCAAATGGCGGTGATTGGAGAACCATAGTCAATTGATGATGGTTGCAGAGCTGTAGTTTAACAATAGTAGTTGAAGCTCAAAGGATCATAGTTGGGTGATGGAGGGAAGGACCATAGCCATGTAATGGTGGTCAAATGACCGTGGTTTGAAGATAATGGTTGAACGATTCTAGCAACAAAATGACGATCAAAGGACTGTGGTCAGGTGATGAAGGTCGAAGGATTTATAACAGCAGTTGAGAGATTATATAGAGGCCATCCTACTACAATGATCAAGCAGTGTACTAACGATAGTGGTTAGGTAGTATTTGGATAGCGGCGATCAAGTGATGGTATTATGATTGTGGTAGGGAAGTGGTCCAACAGTGATAGTTGAAAGGTAGCTTGATGATGGTGCTTGAATGGAGCTTCATGAATTGAGTTTTATAGAGCCCTTAAGCTCTCATGAATCTCAAGCCTAAGTCCAAGCTCATGTCCTCTTCCTTCATGTAGAGAGTGAGGATCTCTTTATAGATTTTTAAGAGTAACATGCCCCATAAATATAGAAAAAAAATTTAGAACACTCCTCTGAACATCCTACATAGATTCATTCAATTATTGAATATTAGAACTTTCATTTAGTATTTACATCTAAATTTTATTGGAATTAAGCAATATTAGGCTCATTAGATTTGTCTCGTCGAGACACTCAATTTGACTATAAGCATGAAAGATTTAAAAATTATTTTGACATCTAGTTAATGTCTTGAAGTTTTTAATTGTGCGTTGAGTACTTGATCTGGCTCACTCAAACTTGAAATGAATCATTTTTAATATCGTTTGGTTCATCTTGTATATCACGTTATACTATCTAATTTAAAAAAAAATCTTTCTTTTATCTTTTATTATAACAAGAAGAGCTATCTAATATCATATATAAGTAATAAATAATAAAAATAAATTTTATAATTTAAAACATCAATGTATACCTATATTTATTACTCCATAAATCATATACAATACTCATAAATCATATAATCATATCACATTTATCCAAATCCTGAGTATAAAAGAATAATTAAAATAAAATAAAAGAAACCTGAGAGATCCTGGTCAATTTCTCACTCCTGCTCCATTGCCCTGATTTGAAATCATTTAAATCACATATAATGAGCTAAACAGCCCAATAGGTCACACCAAAATTTTATAATTGAATTCAAAGTATGATAGAGAAGCAATGTGCATGTCGTCACTCAATTCATAAAAGTAGCAGTCATGTAATCTAGAAAAAGTGTAGAAATGACCAAACTGACATGCAGTAGCAGTAGAATTGGTAAACAATAAAATAGTATGATGCGGAAGCCAACAAATCAGTACAGTGGAGGAATTAATAAACTAGTATAGGTGTCAAATTAATAAAGAAGTCATCATATCAATATTATAAATCAATAAAATAATCAAATAAGGTGGTAAAAACTAAAGCATGAGTAAAAAACTATCAAACTCATATCAGTATTATAAAATTTTATAATAATGTACACATACTATCTAGTGAGTCTATATCATTATTAGTATCATACCAATATTTTAATTACATACTCAATATATCACGTGCTCAGTATGTTACATGTTAAGTATCAATAATCAGTATAATGAATCAATAATACTAATAATGAATCACTAATAGTATTAGTAACAGTTCAGTAACATCACCAATACTAGTAAATCAAGTGGCAATAATAATAAATTAATGTTATAGCAGTAATCTATATAATAATAATGAATATGCAACATGCATTTTAGTAGTCACAGTAAACAAGTAAGATGTACAGTCTATCACAGTATTTTTTAGTATTGTATTAGTATCAGTAAACTAATGACACAATAAACAGAGTCGTTACTTTTTTCCAATTGGCTTGACGATTTAAAATGATCTGAATAAGCTAAAATTAGAGTTTCTCTCTATAAAAAAATCTCTATCTCTCTCTACTTCGACGGCTGTGATTGATTGAATGAACGAAATAATGTATTTTAAAATATATAAAATGGAGAGAATGGCCTAGCACTGCGGGGCTAGTTCATTTTTCCAAAATGTAGAGACTATATGCTATAATATCACTATTTGGCTTTGGTACTATAGTAGCGCTGAGGCGCTCAAACACACAACACTAATGCCCTCACCCTAAAATAGTAATGTTTTTCATATTTTGCTAAAATTTGCTCCAAACACTTAAGGCTCATTCTAGAGCACATAAAATTATTTTTGTTGCGTCCTGGAGTATTCACAGTGGTAGAAAAATATATAATTTAGCATCTTAGCATTATACGAAGATCCAACACACAAGCAGATAAGATAAAGGGTGTAACATTCATAAGAGACACTAGAGTTTTTATGTGGAAACCCTTGAAAGGGGGAAAAACTATGGGGCATATCCTAGTTTGAATGAATCTACTATTGTTTGCAGACGATTATAAATGAGACCCTTCTTAAGGAGAAGGCCTTGGCTTGATGTCACAAATGTACATCATATAGAGCGCATTACATGATGGGAGTTACAATAATCAATATATATATATATATATATATATATATATATATATATATATATATATATATGTTTGTTTGGTCAACAGGACCATAGTTGATAAGATAAAGGTTGGAAAGATCATAGTAGCCAGAAGACAAGGGTCAGAAAGATCATTTTTCTGTGATGTAGGACGGAAGGACCATAATATGCAGGAGACCGATGTTAGAAAGATTATTCTCTAGCGATATAGGCTGGAAGGATCGTAGTAGATGATGAAGGTCGGAAGGATCATAATCGACAGGAGACAAGGATCCAAAAGATCGTAGTTGGCCAGAGGTTGGGGTCAAAAATATCGTTGTAGTAGGGCGGTACTCTGATAGAACTCTAGGTATCAAGTGATGGCGTGACAGAAGTTCGTGCCTTAGGTGGTGGTTCGACAGAAGTCCGGGTCTCAAGTGGTAGTCCGGCAGAAGTTCGAGCCTCAGGTGGTGGTTCAGCAGAAGTTCGAGCCTCATGTGGTGGTCAGGCAGAAGTCTAGGCCTCAGGTGGTGGTCTGACAAGGGGGTGAGGGCCTCAGGCGGTGGTCCAGCGAGGGTGAGGGCCTCAAGTGGTGGTTCGGCGAGGGTGAGGGCCTCAAGTGATGGTCCGACGAAAGTGAGAGCCTCAGGCGGTGGCCTGATGAGGGTGAGAGCCTCAAGCGGTGGTTTGGAGAGGGTAAGAGCCTCAGGTGTTGGTTCGACGAGGGTGAGGGCCTCAAGTGGTGGTTCGGCGATGGTGAGGGCATCAAGTGGTGGTCAGACGAGGGTGAGGGTATCAAGTGGTGGTCTGACGGAGCAATGATGTCAGGCAGTGGTCTGGCAGAACTCAGATGGTGGTCGAGGAGGAGCTTCTTCCTTCTCTTTCTTCTCTTCTCTTCTTCTCTTGTTCTCTTCTTCTCTTCTTGCTTGGGTCCCTTTTTAAGAGAAATGAGGAGTCTATTTATAGATTTCTGGAGTGGCTTGACTCGTATATAGGTGAGAGATCAAGGGTCAATGGGGAGTAGTTGGATGGACGGCCGATGTTGAATCCTTTGATTATGAACCGTTTGATGGACATTTGAATTTCTTAGTGATGTCGGAATTCGGTGATCTTGGGCTCGTTGGATTTGTCTCACCGAGACACTCGATTAGAATATATGCATGTTATGTTTCGAAATCGTTTGATAATCCAAATTTTAGTTTGAACCTTCCAACATCGCTTCTAACCCTTGATTTGGACCCGTTTGGGCTCGGATTGGGTTGGATTTGATATCGTTGGGTTCATATTCTCGAGACGCTAAGTTTGACAATAAGTTTTCTGAAATCAAAGTTCAGATGATCCCAATTTTAATTTCAGAAGTTTCCAACTTGATTTTGCATCGAGATTCATGCCTGATCAAGATAATTTTTGATGACGTATCAATTTTCAAGCATTAAAAGAATTCTAAATACATGCAAATGAATTAAAAAAAAGCAAAAATTCCAATCTTAACCGTTTAAAATTTCAAATATTAACTTTTTACATTTTCAAGTTGTCTCGCCATAAATTTGCTGGAACAAAGCTCGAATGATTTTGAGTTTATTTTTGAAAGTTTCAAACTTAAATATACACTAACATTCACAACCTGCCAAGATAATGTTCGATGATATGTCAATCATGAAAAAAATTATTTAAGATAGATTTATATTCTTTAAAAAATCACATTGATGAGGATCATACATAAGATTTTGTCTATATTCATAGGTTGTATGTGTCACATAAGAAGTTAATGGAGGTCAGAGTCATCTGAGAGATTATTGATAGTCATTGCAAAAAAAAAAAAAAAATCAAAATGATTAATTCATTATATAATTTTATATCTACATCAAAATTTCATAGTTAGTTAACTATTTAAGTTTGTATTAAATAAGGAATTATTCATCTCTCAGTCTAAACTATATATTAACTAAGATTCTAAAAAGGATTTTTATAAAAATGTTTTTCATACTAACAAATAATATTTACTCATTAAATTATATTATGGGGGATTTACATACATACCATCTACTTTTTATGTATTTTCCTATCTAACATTTTAATATTAATATTTAATTATATAACATCAAATACTTAAATTACATTAAAATGTCAAAATTTTTCAAATTGAAATAAATCATTGCATGCTTATATTTTAATAAAATTGTACATAAGTAAATATAAAAAATAAGGGATTATATATAAAAATATATAAGAATTATGTGTTATTTTTGTAAATCACCCTAATATTAATAAAAAATATCCACAAGTTTAAATATTGAATCAGGTAAAATATAGGATCATATCTACAAGAAAAAATGGGTGCATAATTATTTTTTTGGTATTGCTTTAGAATACCATGGCATCAATTATAACACATTAGAGGCGTAAGTCGATTTGAGTCAAGAATATGACTAATCGAGCTATTGAGTTTGAACTCAGTTTGTTCGAAAGTTATTAGGTTCGAGCTTAGCTCGTTTACCTTACTCATTTGGAAAGCTTGAGTTTGACTTGAGAAAAAAATTAGTATAAATTTTATTATATTATTATGAAATTAATTTTGAAATAGATTTTAATTTAAATGAAGTGACTCGACAAGCCTACTAGTTGAACCAGGGCCTCAGGCTGAGCTTGAATATGAACTAAAGCTCAAACTTTTAGCTCTATAAGCCTATCTTGTGAGCTTGTTGATGAGACAATTTTAAGCCAGCTCACGAGTCGACTCACCCACTTACACCCTTAAGAGGAACCCCTCGTTCCCTTTCAAAATGCCTAAAATCAAAATCATGTTCATTATTAAAAAAATGAAATTTAGGAAGGTCTTGAAGACTTTAATAGTCTTCATGTTCTATGTGATTTTTAATATCCCAACCTCTAATTTATATAGTGGCCATTTGGTTGTCTGAAAAAGTAATGCATTTCAAAAGGAATATTTTGGAGTTGTTTGGATGAGTGCAAAAGGAATGCGGGTCTTCACTTTTTTTGTTTGGTTTGAAATAAAGTGAATGTTATGTAAATTGTAAGAAGATTGTGACTGGGGTGGTCAGTAGTTGGTGGTGACTGGTGTAACAACCCAAGATCCGTGTAGCGAAAGGATTCATCAGATCGTTCTTTCTTTTTTTTTTTTTTTTTTATCGGTTTCTTCGACTGTCATTCATATCAATCCATACCAACATATATCCAGAGCCAGAAATAATTACATTACAGAACAGAAACTACAGCAGATACTATAATTCACATATAGTACAAACAGTGAAGTGACAAAAGAGTCCAAAAGAAATATCTACACTAGCCACACCGGCTACAAAAGAAAGCCTACCAAAGGCTGCAAAACAAAAGGCTGAACTCGACAGAAAGATCTTCAAACAGGAGGTCCTGCACCTGAAATCATTAACCACATATAATGAGCTTACAAAGCCCAGCAGGTCACCAAAGCCTACAACTGAAATCAAAGCACGGCGGTGCTATCAATATGCAGGTCAATGAAATCAAATCAATCAATGGTCAATGAGTCTATGCAATACGGAAATCCATCGTCAATGAAATCAAGTCTGAACAGCGGAAATCAAATCAGTAGTCAATGTAGTACGTAAATCAATAGTCAATAATCAATGCAGTGGTAAAAACATCGGTAAATCGAAATCAAATCAGTAAGTGCTTCCAATCAATATCTATCCTTGTAGCAGCGTCTATCAATCAACACTATCAATACTATCAGTTCGATCAGTCGTGTCGTCTAATCAAATCAGTGTGTCTATATCATCAGTCAAATCAATAGGATATCTGTATCAATTACTAGCAACCGATAGCGTCAATTAATTCAATAAGGAACTCGTGTCAGAACGTATTTTTGCAAATCAGTCAATCAACGACAGATTCTATAATGACGACGTATGATGCTACAGTAAGGAAATTATCTCAATCAATAAAGTACTTTCCAGTCAATTACATCTAACAGCAGGGAAATTCATAGAACAATCGAATCAACTCAATAAGCAACCTAGCAATTGAAAACAAATCTATACAATGAAATCATCAGGTCAATAGAAATCAATTCTACGATAAATCAAATCCATACGACAACAATCCATCCAATCAATCAATCGATCGAGAACCGGTACGACGACTCAATGTATCAATATCAGTGTCAATCTCTATGAATCAATACGTAGAATCCATATCAATATCAGTGCCGGTATCTATGAAGCAATCAAGTCGATAACATCAAACAGAAAAGCAATACGATAAATCAACAGTAGCAAGTCAAATCAATGCTGAACCAATAGTATCAATGAGTCTATGAATCTATGCCGTCCATGTCCATATCAATATCAATGATCAATAGTCAAGTAGTATCAATGCTCAATGATCATTCAATGAAATCAATGAATCCGTACAATAGTAAGTCAATTCGATAAATCCATCAATATCAATAAATCAGTCAGAAATCGATAAATCAATGCATATCCGGAAATCCATACAATGGTCTTACTCGACAAGCACAAACACTAGCTATTATCAATGATCAATGATGCTGTTGTAGTTCGTTCAATGATGCTGTTGTAGTTATCCGCACGTTGGTTCTATCAAGAAGAGTCGTCACTCTTTTGCCCGTCGGCCGCCCGTCGGCATATAAAACTCCTTATAACTCCCAATCGTTATATCGATGATCTATGGTCTATGATTTAAAGGAAAGCCCGTCGGCCCACCATCCTGTACAGGTATCGATCAATCTTCAACCAACGTTCAACCAGGTTCCCACTTGTCTTTCAGTAACAATCAATCAATGCTATAATCGATGCAATAATCAAAAAAATAAAGAAATCTAAGACGATCATATCAATAATTATACGCATATCAATTCAATCAATCAATTTCAACCAAATCAGAAATCGTACGAAAATCGGGCAGAGTAACGGTAGTCGGTCAAATTTACACAAAAATCTCCAAAAATTACAATTCACCAAATTAATACAGAACGTGCACAGTAACATTATAAGACTATTCTTCTACTGCTCAAACCAATTCGGACATCATAATAATTTACAGTCAAAATAAAACCCCGCAAAACCAAAACGGACCGGACGAAATCTACCAGAAAATAATCAAAACGTGCAGAATAATCATATCTAAAGCATACCAAAAGTTATGCGGTGAAATCTTCGCCAGTACCAAATCAGGTACGAAAATCACTTACAAAAACACAAATCTGAGCACCATTTTACAAAACCTCGAAATCTTCGAAAACAGAAGTAGGGTTCGGAATCCTTACAGCGAGACAAACACAATATCCAACAGCAACGAACGACGAAAATCGCTCCGCGGGCCTCGAAATCGAACTTTTCCCTTTGCTTTTCCGCTCCTTCTCTCTCCTCAAAATATCTGTTTTATAAAATGATTTTTCTCTCTCCTCAAAACGAGCTCATTTCCCTTAAGTAATGCTCATATCGGCCCGGCCGATCGTCTCGATCGTCCTGGACGATCAGACCAAATTCCCATCGTCCTGGGACGATTTTTCAGGACGATAATTACTATTCATAGGCGATGAAAACCCCTACTCACTGACTTGTGCCATCCACTGATCGTCCCGGGACGATACCTCGATCGGCCTGGACGATTTCGTCCAGAAATCATTCCAGAAAGCACTCCAGAAATCAGCTATTTTCAATGCACTGATCGGCCTGGACGATCCAAACTTCGTCCTGGCCGATCCTGGGAGGAAAAATCACTTTCCAGCAGCTACAGCAAAGGAACAAGGTCTTACAACTGGTGAGCAGCAATTGCTGCGGGGGTGGGGTGGTCGATGGGGACGAACAACTATAGGGTGGGGCCGATGGGGTGAGGGCAACTGGTTGGCAGCGGTGGAATGTATATAGATTGAGTTGAAAATTATTATTGAATTTTAAATATTTAAATGTGCTTGTTTATGTATATGTGCATAGGACTTTAGAAGACAATATATCCATCCTCTAAAGGGTGTTCTCTTTTAAAATTCTATAAAAAATCTCGAGTCAGAAGATGATAAGCAAATATATTTAGATTTATATTTCAAAGGTGTAAAAAATCATGTTTGTTATGGTGGAACATGGCCGACTTCTATTCTTGTAGACCTCAAGTTGTATGTTGAGATAAAAGAATAATAGATTTTTCTTATATATTATTAGTCATGCATCATTCGCATTGCACAATTAGTTAGATAAACATGTTGTAGACCATTTGATTAAAGTTTTTTAAACTATACCTCCTTGATTTCTAGGATAGAGCCACCATATCTTGCATGTATAAATTGATTGTTTCTTATGATGTTAGCTAGGGGTGTCAAGTTTGGGTCATGGGTCGGGTTCAGGTCGACCCCGAAACTGACCCGGCACTATTCGGGTCAATCTGAACTCAACCCGTTTTTGAAAATGGGTCAGTTCTCCTAACCCGAATCCGACCCGCTTCAGGTTCGGGTCAAACCGACACGATCCGAATGACCCATTTCCAACAAAAAATTGTTAGTTTTTTGGGTCAAAAACAGATCTATCTCCTTTTTTGGGTAAAAAATGGGTCTATCTCCTCTTTTTGGGTAAAAAACGGGTCAAAATCGGGTCAATCTAAGGTTGTCGGGTCAAAATCAGATTTTCGGGTCAAAATCGGGTCAATTGTGAGTCAATTTCGGGTCAAAGGGTTAACCCAAACCCGACCCGACTTTTGAAACGGGCCGAAATGTTGAACCAGAACCCGACCCATTTCGGGTTAGGGTTGACCCTAACCCGAAATTTTCGGGTTGGGTTCGAGTCGGGTTTTCGGGTCGTGTCAAATATTGACACCCCTAATGTTAGCTGGCAGCTTACTCTAGATAGACATAAGCCTAGATTGTATACACTTTCTCCTTCTGCACATCATTCCTATTATCTCTAAATTCAAAATTTCAAATTCAACTTGGAGATTTATAATCTAAAGCCTATACATTGAAATTTTCATAACCCAACCATTTTATTAGATTTATATGAATTTTTTAAAATTCCTTAATCTTTACTTTAATCGAGAATATTTTCTTTGGAAATGTAATTAACTATAGGGATTTGCCCTTATTGGAGGCCTACAACCCAGAATATCTTAATTCTTCTCTAGTGCGTGTGTGTGTATATATATATATATATATATATATATATATATATATATATAATTTAATTTCTTAATCGAAAGCTAAGTGGATATTCCATATACATATAGGCTGAATTGAATATCCTTTATGTATTTGATTATAAAAATAAATGCCTTAATTTACTTTCTTGATTGTGACGATAGATGAATATTCTCTTCATCCATTAGATGAATTGCATATTCCCTATTATATATCCGATTATGAAAATAAATTGCAGTTTCTCTTTTTAAATAAATAGTAGAACATTAGTCTATCATTTGGGCTGATATAATGCTAAGCTATGCATATTTGAATAAAAGAAACTAATTGATATATTTAAAAGTAAAGCCAATGTTCATCATTATATAGACGCGGTGGGCGACAATGGAGCAATGACAAGGTGACCACGGGGAGGTGGCAAGCAATGACTAGTAGTGGAGACGATGGCTGCCGTGAGTGGTCAAGAAAGCACTCAAGCGGTGTAAAACATTCTCGCTCAAATTAGGCATGAACAGTTTACCTCAAAAATAAATTAAAATGAAATATATTGTATTTACTTTTCCATGGATTTATTTTTCATCAAATCAAACACCAAAAAGAAAGAAGTAATGTATTTGCTTTACTTAGTCATTTGAAGCTACCCCAACTAGTCTACAAAGTTGAGAAGATGCCTTATAATTAATTAATTTCAATGTTTGTATTGTCTTAAAGGCCTATCATTATCAGACTTTTCTACCAAGTCATTTGATTAAGGTGCTTGGAGGAGAAGTGCCCAATGAGGTCATTAGGCAAGGAATGAACATAAAAAAGAAAGATTCCTTTGATTAGATTTGTAAGTTGGTTCATTTAAAATCTAAAGTATTGTGCTTGCCCAGCTATCACATCTATCATACTAGCAAATCAAATTACCTTTTAGACTAATGACCTCTTTTCTCATAGTGTAACTTTTATTTTTTATGTATTTTATTCTTTGGGATTGTTGGGTTTGAGACTGCTTGGTTTAAAGTAAAGTGGGTGTAAAATATTCTTTTAGCAAGGGGATCTTAAAATATTGATATTTAATTGGATGAAAAAGGAATGCAAAATATTCTAAATAAAATATAAAATATTTTAGTTGATTTTTACGAAATGTAAACTAGCTCAATTTTGAGTAAAAATCTTTTTTTTTTTTATCGCAATCAAGTTACCTGTTGCCACCGGCATCAGCCACCATTAGCGAACCCCCCCCCCCCCCCCCCCCCCCCAGCCACTATCACTCTTCACTGCCTTAAACGTTGACCGTAGTCGGCCACACTTAATTCTTCATTTACATGTGTTTTTTTCAAGATGGTGATTTGATCGGCATTATCGATTGAATCCGGGCTAGACCATATCTTGGTGTAAATTATTAGAAAGATCACTCAATTTTGTAAAATTTTGAAATACTCTAAAGAACAAAAAAAGGAATTTATCTATATATATAAAAACAAAAGGTCACTTGCTTGCCTAATGGTAGCAATATGGATATGTTTCATTTTCTTCTACCCACTTGTATTTTGGACCAAGAGGCTGAATAATTCATTCACCAAAAGGATCCATGACCGTCCATCTTTGCACTAAATGGTAATCAGACGGCTGTGACATGGTGGTCCTCAGGCATGAATTGAAGAAACATCCAAGCCAGTCTTCTACTCTAAATTATACATTTTTCAGGACCACAAGTTTTATCCTTTGACTAACCCTAGATCTTTCTTCAATTAAAAAAAAAAAGATAGAAAGAGGTTTGTTACATACTATCAACCTACCCGGCTCGACAGTGACCATAACAAACCTCGTAACCTGCTAGGCATTGATGAGAGAGCAGAGAACATCATCGTTCGCCACCGTCATCCTCTCGTTAAAGATCTGCGGGTGTGGAATGGAGGAGGAGGAGGATCTCTCACTCTCTTTTTTAAATAAATAGTGTCTAACGTTGGGAGGTTGTTGTTAACACAACAATGACTAATGTACCGTAAAAAGGATCGCAAGAAAACTATCCTAAAATAGATCTGAATGAATTTTTCTTCCACCGTCATCTCTTTCCTCATCAAATGCGTCACTCACTGGATCAAACTTTGCATAAATCCCAATAATTGTATGATATCATTTTTCTATCATCAACATCATTGAAATTGTTCTAACATTGCAATATATATTCTCATAACTCATAAGTTTCAATTGTTTTGAGTATTTCTTTCCCTTAATTAATGAATCATTCATTCATCTCACAATTATGATGATCAGTTGTTCATCACAAGATTTGGCTAAACATATCAGACTTCTCATGTGTGATCACCGAACAGTCCAGAGGCCAATCAGGACACGCCATGTCATCTAATTGATACACAACGATACACAGTAACGACACACAGTGTATTGGTGATTTGGTGCGTCTTAATTGGCCTCCGGACGGCATCCAATGGCCGTAGGTAACAATTTCACTAAAACTTGACACCTAACAAACAGTAATTAAAACAATAAAGAATTTTAAATCTTATCATTATGCAAGAAACAGCTAAGAAATATATAAATGTTGATAACTTTACCTGCAATCTTCTTCAATCTTCCCAGATCTAGAATGTCAATGTCGAACCAGTATTATGCTCTCCACGAAAATTTATGGGATTTCAATAAGTGCTTTTGCCCCCACAAATCTGCAAAAAGACAGGATCTTCTCTGCTGGCATGACCTGCTAATCTCTTTTTTTAATATTGTTATCTCCAAATTTAGCTAAAATATCTCATTTTAATAGATATTCCTTTCAGATTTTGCGTTGTTTTTTCTATCATCATTAAATAAACATATGGTAAATGCTTAAGACTTCTTACCACATTAGCAACATATATAGTTGAGTCTTAAGTTAAATTAAGATTTTGTTTGGGTAACTTTCTTACTGTTTTCTAAAGCAATTTTTTAGTACTAAAAAGATGTTTTAGAAAGCAAAAACAAAACTGTTTTAAATGAAGCCTAAGTTAAACTAACTGATAATAAGTTAAAGCCTTAAGTTGGTATTAAAAAATAATTCAATTATAAGCTGATATAAGCTAAAAAAATTAATTGATTGCATTTTGGTTCTATTTGCTTTGAAGGAATTAGAGGAAATCTAAGCATGGAGCCATATTTTACAGTAGAATTCCATATTGAGGGTTTGGTTTGAATGTAAAAAAATTAGATTTGATATGTTATTTGAAAATTCATTTGATTAAACATGAATCATGATGTAATATTTGAATTTAAAACTTACATAATTAAATTCATGATCATTTGAATTCTGATTGTTATAAATTTATAGTCAAAGCAAACATTTCGATGAGACGAACCTAATGACAAAAAGGAGCTTGGACCTTAACTTAGAATTGGAGATATTAGGGGTTTCAAAATTGGTTGGGTTTAGGTCCAACTGACAATTGACCCACTTTGAACCCATCTGACTTGAACCCAACCCATTTGATAAATGAGTCAAAATCCTAGATCCAAACTTGACCTTCTAAGCTGTTTATATTAAAAATTTACTTAAAATAAAGTGACTAGTGCAAAAAAAAAGGTGAAAATATCGACCAAAACCCAAAAAATCAGGTTAGGCTTCAGGCCGTTTCATTTATTGACTTCCCTAGAAGAGATCTTAGAGACCTAACGATACCCAAGTCTAATCGGACAATTGACACCAACCACCACCTGCAAACAACGACATTCGAACACCATCTCCTAGCTTTTGTCACTCAATCATCTTTTTCTAACAACCATCTCCTAATCATCATTTTCCGATCACCATTGCCCAACTGTTATCGCATGACTATTGTCACCAAACCACCATTACATAAAAGTTAACACCTAAAACATCATCATCTCATCGCCATTGTCCACCATCATCACCCTCCATAAATTCTCCATCAATCTTTATTACAAGCACAAAAGGCCAAGCTAGTGCTACAAATTTTATAATCACATAGTGAAGTGCTCGATCATATAACAATTTATACTGAAAACAATGGCTACATATATCATGATAAAATTTATTCAACATGGGTCTAAAAATTCATGGGATTTACTTTGAGATAAATAGAATACAAATTTTTATTTACTTCTTATAAATTATATTCATCTTAAAACAAATCTAATAACTTTCAAACTCATCCGAAGTTAAGTTTACTCAACATATTCATAATCATTTAAGATGGTTTTAAATTTCCAATATGGGGGAATCTTTAAAAGGGAATTAAGCAAATAAACACAGTGGAAACAAAATCACATAAAAAAATAAAAAGAAGATGATTTGCGTGGTTCGGCGAAGATGTCTATGTCTATGGGGAGGAGATGATGATTTCACTATATTGAAGAATAATAGGAAAATACAATAGCTCTGAAGCTTTCTATATTCTTTACAATAGTCAAATGATTTGAAATTAAATACATGAGTTATTGATGATATATATTTTGCATGTATCAGATCATTTTAATGAATGAAATGCAATGGCAAAACTAAATTCATAAAATAGCTTCTAATATATCATATGATCATCCTCGATTTTCAGACATACAACATGAATGGATAAATTATCACAAAAATTGATGAAATTCCATCTGATCCATACAATTTTTTTTTGTTGTAGCTCACAATCAAAAGTATGATCTTGAGTTTGAAAATTACATATAAGTGTTTGACATGGCACAAAAAAAAAGAAAAATAGGTATTCTCTCAAAGAAAAGAAAATATATAGTGGTGTCAATATTTGATCCGACCCGAAAATCTGACCTGAAATTTTCAAATTAGGGTCGACCCATTTGAAAAACAGGTCGGATTCGGGTCTCAATTTTCGACCCGTTTCAAGTTTCGGGCCTGGTTAAGTTCAACTCGACAACCGATATTAACACGAATTGACCTGTGCCTTTTTTATTAGGGCAAATAGCAAGCTAATTAGCTAATTAATAATTGAGCTAATTAGCAATTAATTTGTAAATGAGCTAATTAGCAATTGATTTGTAAATGAGCAACTGATATGTAAGATTGTAAGTGGTTTGGAAAATGATTGCTTAATTGATTCATAATTTGTATTTCTATTTTATATGTGATAAATTTAAACCTGTTGTAAATAAGTAAATTATTTATATGTTATTGTTTGTTGCTATTTAAATCTGCTTTTACTGTACATCCCGGTTTAGCGGGTTGTGTCAAGTTGATTCGGATCCAAAACGGATCGAGTTCAGGTCTACAAACCTACCCGTTTGTAAAAATGGGTCGGATTTGGTTCGGATCAAATAGTGCTTTACACTATTGTGAATGCATCACATTCTCTAATTGAAAAAAAATAAAATATAGTGCTAGTCACTGCATGTGACCCCATAAATTCATAACCTTCTGAGGGTCATGCCCATATTTAGGAGCAATATATTAATTAAACAAGAAGTTACCTTTAAGAAGAAGCTCCCAGGCAAGACTCGCAAGGGCCCATCCAGTTGCAGGCTGCATGAAAGCCCAATCCACCCTTCCTTCTTGGTTTTACAAACTTTATCCCATACCAAATAATGCAGCCCAAAAACGTTATTATTTGGTTCGTTGTAGGTGGGAATTTAAAAAAAAAAAAAAAAAATCATTAAAGAGTTTGTAAGCTCACTTAGTTTTGACAGATTTTTTTTTTTTAAGACCACACTTAAAGTTATTTTGTTCTTGTCAGCTACCGCTCGTCGTTGTAGACCATCAGCTACTGACTGTCATTGTCAGCTATCAACGTTGCCACCACTTGCCATTGTTTTCATAGCCCGCCATCATCGTTATCTCCCACCACCACTCACTAATCACTGGCCACCATTTGTCATTCGCCATCATAGGCCATCACCATCATTCAAAGATGACTTACTATTGGCTATTGCTAATCACCATTGACTATTCATCATCATTTTGAACGCAGGCAGGGTAGTGCTCGCGGCCATGGGGTAGCCAACTTAGATTTATTATTATTATTTTTAATTATTCAGGTGGAATTTCTCCATCGGGGAGCTGCTGAAAATTTTTCTGCGGCCAATTTTCGTCGGAAATTTTTCTGGCGAATTGTTTTTGCCATTAAATTTTTCCAACATTCATTTTACTTGCGAAAACAGTTCCGTGGAAAATCTGCCGAAAAAAAAAACTTTAAAATCCACCGAAAAAAAAAGTTTTATGCTAAAAAATCCACCGGTAATACATGATTTTCCATTAGTGACCGTATTCAAGATTTGTCTTGAGGGAAGTTTTGGGAAGAAGAATATCTATTTGGTGACAAAGGATCCGGCTACTCCGCCGGATCGGGGAACGTGAAAGCGATTCAAGCTTCTCTGCCTGTGAAAGAATTTATTGTCCTCTACCGTCTCTTGGAGGGAAAAAAAGGATTACGGTACTCCACCGCACTAGGGAAGGTGAAAGTGATTTTATAAGGGCTTCTCCGCCTAGATGTGGGGGCTAAAAGAGAGTCATCAAAGGTTTAGTGCAATACTTGGAATGGGAGGTTCTGAGAGTAGGCTTAAGTTAGGTTGTTGACCGAATCATTATAAATCTTTGATATGTTTGTTCTTTATTTTATTTTTTTGCACTTAATTTTTCGTATTTATTTTTTGATATAACAACTTGGTTGAAAATCTGTGATTGATATTACATTATATTGATTATAATTTTTCAGATATTGAAAAAGTTTTAAGAATGGGACTTTTCTTTTTATTTAAAGAACTTTTTTAAAATCACTAATTCCCCCTCGCCCTCTTAGCTAGCCTCTGAACTAGTTTTTTAGGGTTTCACAACCCTCACGAACTTTCACATAAGTTATAGTTTATAACAAATTACAATAGAATTTTGTAAAACATAAATTCCTCCATTATTTGTAGAATAGAATCAAAAGAATAAAATTAATGGAACATAATTTTCTTAAGGAAAGTATAAGTGCAACTTTGGTAGAAGAGAATATAATTAAAAAAAAATAGAAAACATCTTATTTATAAAAAATAATTATAAAAATGTTAGGTCCAAAATATTATTACTTATTTTGCCATAGGAAAAGCTTGAATTTAAAGCACATCATAAGATAAACAGCCTAGATTGCTAAACATAGAAAAAAGTCTAATCTGTTGGAGATAATTTATTTTGAGAATCAACTTTTGAACTTTTTTATTGAGTTGAGAATGATAAAATACATTTTCTTAATATGAAAAGTGATGACAATTGGCTCTCTTTTCATAAATGAATAAATATTTACATTTGATGCGTGCTTGAATATTCACGATGATAAAGAGATAGAGTGTTTAATATCTTAAGCTTGTACGTAGACCCAAAGCACACACATATCTGTGCTGAGCCTTGGATTGCCTAGAGGAGAAGGCGAGTAAATTGAGGCTGTAGATAAGATAAACTCAGTGGTCGTTTGGTCTCAATATGTCGAGCTTAGTAGATGCTTTCATGTGGCTGGTCTTGGATGTGTGAGGATGAAGGTGCATGCCTCAAGTGAATGGCTACTTTCCTTCGATGAGATGAGTGGCGAGTTGCTTGGTTGATGAAATCCTCTGTGCCCCTGCGAGGTGCAACATTCATTTGTAGATCTGAGCGAGTCAGGTCTGGTGTTCCTTTGTGATGATCTAATGGATATGAGTCTTCTATTTGTAAGATGACGATTATCGACTGAGTACATGTAAAAGCAAATACAATTATATATTATTCAAGCAATAAACTCGGTGTATAAGTATAGAAAAATGTCCAAAAATTCAAACTTATTCATCGTTTCTCGTTCTATATAAAATTTGAAAAATGAGCTTTTTTTTTTAATTTTGTTCATGAATTTGATATAATTATATTCATGCAAATATTTAGAAGGTATAAATCTTACAATTTTTTAAAATAACTTTAATTTTCTTAAAATGAAACTTGCCTAAACTTTTTAATTAAATTTGCAAAATTTTTTTTACATATCTCATCCAACCAATTGAGAGCATAAAAAAGTTAGTTATTTTTTTCTTGGAGGGTCTAATAATATAACGATGTCGCATAAGGCTCGGGCAGTTGATTCGTGTCAGCGCTCCGCATAAAGCGGGTCAGCTTGTCTACCTGTCATTTTGGCCATTTGCTCCCGAACAAATATAGGCCGGCCATTCTTAGGGCTTCCCTTCACCTTCGCTCCTCTCCTCTCTCGTCGCCTTGGCCCTAAGGAGCTCCGCGTCGGGTATAAAGGGGATCCAGATCGAGGACAAGCAGGTAATCCTTCATAGTTTCTGTGCTATTTTCCTCGTCTCTAGCCTTGCATCTTCTCAGATTTTTAAGTTTGTTGGAACGTGAAGTGGATCGGATCGGCCTAATCGTGCCTAGGAGCGCTGTTTCGTTTAGGTGGAAGAAGGTCCTTGCGTTTGTTTTAGTTGTTTTTGGCCATTTTTCGGACGGCTACTCCTTCATTTGCATCTTTGAGTTGTTTTTTTAATGTAATTGTTGTTTGTTGTTGGATCTGTTTGCCTCAACTGGAGCTTTTATTTGGCGTTTGTTTGTTCTATGATGATCCTTAGCTTTTTTGTTTTCTTGATGTCATATTTTTCATTCCCTCTTGCTTTGTTTTGCCCTTTTTCATTTGAAAGTCAACTGGATAGCGTGGCTTATTTCTTTTATCAAATTTTTTTTTTTTTTCATTTTGTGGGTAATAATTCGTTACCCTTTGCTTTATTTTTCTAATTTAATTTTACTGCTAATTTATGTTGGTTGTTTGGAACATGGTAAATTCAACACTTGGATGTGCGAACCGTGAATATTATTTCCTTCTCGTACTTAATTTAGATTTTTTTTTGTGGAAAAAAAAAGATTGAGATTTGCCAATATTTTGATGCAGATCCCAGAAGTCTTGCTGAGCTATCGTTCATAACATAAATCACAAGTAAAAATGTCATCAGCAGAGTCCTCGCGTGATGAGAATGTCTATTTGGCAAAACTTGCTGAGCAGGCTGAGCGATATGAGGAGATGGTTGAATTTATGGAGAAGGTAGCAAAAACAGTTGATGTGGAGGAGCTAACTGTGGAGGAACGCAATCTTCTATCTGTTGCTTATAAGAATGTAATTGGTGCTCGTCGGGCCTCGTGGAGGATCATATCTTCCATTGAGCAGAAGGAAGAGAGTCGCGGGAATGAAGATCATGTGGCCATAATAAAAAACTACCGTGGGAAGATTGAGGATGAGCTCAGCAAGATTTGTGATGGAATCCTGAAGCTGCTTGATTCCCATCTCATTCCTTCTGCCACTGCAGCTGAGTCAAAGGTCTTCTACCTCAAGATGAAGGGTGATTACCATAGGTTTGTAGAGATTTGTAGAATTAATTCAGCACAAATAAGTAGATTTGTTACCATTTTTATACTGGTAAATAATTAATGCACAGGTACCTTGCTGAGTTTAAAACTGGAGCAGAGAGGAAGGAGGCTGCTGAGAACACACTGTTAGCCTATAAATCCGCTCAGGTTGGGACCTTTTCTTTATTTGATTTGCTTCACTATATAATAAGTGCTCTATGTCTTATTGCTATGATTTAGTTTTGTTCTTACACTCCCAACTTTTTTTAAAAAAAAAAAACTTGACAAAAAATGCATATCTAAGGGATAAATGAACTTTTTTTTTTTTTTTTTTAAATTGCAGGACATTGCATTGGCTGATCTCACCCCAACTCATCCTATAAGGTTGGGATTGGCACTTAACTTTTCTGTGTTCTATTATGAAATCTTGAATTCTCCGGATCGTGCTTGCAGTTTGGCGAAGCAGGTAATTTTCTACATTATTTGTGATATGATGAGTTATCCTACTTATTATTGTGTGAATTTCTTCAATTTTATTCAAAGAATAAAATTGAAATATTTTTCCTACTAGTGCCTTGGCTAGAGATCATCATGAATTTTGTGTTAGGATTGCTTAAAACTACTTGTGGACGATTTCATATCGGTGTTGCTCGATAGATTTTCTAAAATGATTGTTTATTTCTTAGTTTAGACTATTGGTGGCTCGCATATGGCCAAATTATATGTTAAAGAAATCATTCAATTATACGGTCTTCCCACTTCCTTTGCATCTGATAGGATGCAAAGTTTGTTAGTTATTTCTGAAAAGTCTTATGAAAATAGTTTTGCACATAACTAAAATTTTTATCTCTGTGTCATCCCAAACAAATAGATAAAAGTTGTGAATAAAAGTCTAGTAAATTTATTACCAATAATAGTTTAGAAAATTGGCATTTATTATTACCTTCTGTTGAATTTACTTCCATTAACTCTATCAACACTACTACTAAAAAATCACCATTTGAAGTATTGCAAGGTTAAAAAGCTAGGAAGCTTATAGATCACATACCTTACCCTTGTATTCATATTATAATGTTATTGTATCATTTATTGAGTCTGTTCATAATATTATTCTAATATTAAAAAATCTTTGATTTGCAAAATGACATGTACAAGAACATAATGAAGGTAATTAACTATGTCTTGGCTCATATTCATCTTAAAGCTTCCCACTAACTCCTTTAAGAAAATCAATGCCCTCGTCGTAGGCCCTTATAAGATACTTAGTGCCCTTATAAGATACTTAGTAGGCTTGGACCTAATGCATATATGTTATTACTTGCTGAGATGAATGTTAGTTTGGCTCACAACATTGAGGATCTAATGACATATAAGGATACTTTTAAACTCCAAAATATCTATAAAGTATCTCTATGAATGGAATTTTTGCATCCCACCAATAACACTAGTTCTAGTTTTACCTCCAACTTCTGCCCAATTTCAGTTGTTGAGCAAATTCTATTATATAAGGTCATGCAAGTCTTTCAAGTCATACAATGTATGTCTCTTGACCTTCTGGATGAGTACCTTCAGCTTGATTCTACATAGGAGAGTTACTTGCACTTCATGGGAGTTGATGATGGCTAGAACAAATGTTGGATGTCGTTGGTGCGATTATTTAAAGACTCCATTTTCTCATTTAGCACTTACATTTCGAGAAAATTTAGATTTGTTTTTCTTAGAGTTATTTATTGCCTTCTTAACTTATATTCGAGCCAATTTTCTTTCAATTGTGTCATTTTTTATTTTTTTGTAACCTTAGGACCCTCTAACTATAAATAAGGACCCCAAGTCTATGAGATAGATTTAGAGTTGAATAAAACTTGAGATTGTTTCTTATGAAGCTGTGACAGTCTTTCCTCTTCCCCTTGTATCATGTATCTCTCTTTATACATATATATATATATATATTCTTTGAAATCATTATATTTAGGAATGTTATATATTAAAATATAAAATAGTCTAATTCTTTTGTCCTGTATTGAATGCTGATTATTCTTCATTATCCTTTTATAGTTTTATATTCATATTATAATTCTAGATTTACATGATAGATAGAATCTTCTAAATAAATATATTCTATTTTCTAATGTAGATCTAATTCTCAATTGAATATTAATAGATTAGACTAATTCATATGTATTTTTAGAAGATGCATATAACTGTAATAGATTTCAATTGAAAAGATATAAATTACTTATAGAATTAGATTCTATAGAAATTTTGAATTTGGCATAGATTATGCTTTATGAATTCCAATATAGATTTCATAAAATTTCATCTATCTATTAAATGGAATTTCCTTAGAATTTTAGAAATCTAGTGTTCTCATTCTAGTAGAACTATTTAGTACATTTATATGAAGCATCATCTGCTCATTAATTTTAAATCTTTTCATTCTTCCTTTTTATATTAGTAATCCTTTCAAATTGTCTAATTTTGTTTGCAGGAATCCTTCACATGTTTGCCTGGTTTTTTAATTTCACATTATTCCTTTCATCTATCGAATTCTAACATTCAATTTTGTTCTGTTGTAAAGGCCTTTGATGAAGCTATCTCGGAGCTGGACACACTGGGAGAGGAATCCTACAAGGATAGCACATTAATCATGCAACTCCTCCGAGATAACTTGACACTCTGGACCTCTGATATAAATGTAATTTCCTCTCCCCTTCCTAATTCTTGCTGATAATCACTTGAGTTATTTTTTCTTTGAAGGAATTGCTAATAGTGGAAATTATAAAAGGAATCCAATAGAAATTAGTTATCATCCATTTATTTGGTATATAGGAGAAACCAACTGAAATTTCTTTAGTTTTCCTTCAGTTGATCAAAATCTGTTCACTACTTCTCTATTAATCATTTGAAAAGATTAAATCATAATATCCCGAGCAAAATTTATTCATGAAGGGTTTCAGAGCCATCGGTTTTTCTGAGAGGAGTGAAATACAGTTAGAATCAATCAAAATTTTGCACTGCACTCATCCTATATCAAATTTAGCATATTTAAGATTTCATTTTGGACAGTTTTCTTACTGCTTTCTGAAGTAATTTTTTAAATACAAAAAATTCTTGAACTATAAATTTTTGTACTAAAAAATTGCTTTTAAAGACAATAAGTAAGCTGTTTCAAATGAAGCTTAAGGCTTCGTTTGGGACGGCTTTCTTACTGCTCCTTAAAGCAGTTTTTTAGTACAAAATTTTAATTTTTGTACTACGAAGTTGCTCTAAGAAGTAGTAAGAAAGCCGAACGAAACCTACATCCGTCTTGATTATACTAAAATCAAACACAACATGCAATTTTATTATAAAACTTATGGGCGCTTCAAATGCAGGAGGATGCTGGAGATGAGATCAAAGACGCTCCTAAACAGGAATCTTGAGAGATTGGCTGCCAGAGGAACTGGAGCTGGGTCTGATGGTGCTTTCATTGTGCTTTGGGGTGTTTGGTACTACTTTTAGTTTAGTTGGTTTAGTGATGCTTCAACTAGATTTTATTGAGACAACTGCCGTGTGGGAAATCTACTATTTTATCAACTGGATTTTTTTTTTCTTTAGTGATTTGTGCTGATGATTTCTGCTACTTCCAATTCAGTTGCTATTCTTCTGGTCATTAATTATTTGTTTTGCTGAAGCTTTGGTAAAGAGTAAGCTATCTATACTCTTTCTTCTTCCTTATTTTTAAATTTTTTGTCTTATTTGAATCATAAATAGTAGTGCTGATTTGCACAATTGCTTCAATGCTGTTGGCAGTTGTTGAGTTATTTGAATGTGAACTTGTTCTTTCCTGGCCTTACAAATGGAAAGATTGTCTATTATGTGGGTGCTCACAGGCTTTTGGTGCATTGTTTTTTTTTTTCTCAGTTTTATTGGTAAGATATTAGAGAGAGTCGCCATGAATGGTTTGGTCACTTGAAACGGCGACCTTCCAATGACCCGGTTAGGATTAGGAGAGTAGATGTATTAGATTTAAGTTTTGTTTGAGACTGCTTTCTTATTACTTTCTAAAACGATTTTTTAGTACAAAGATTTCGAATTCAATAAATTTTTTTACTAGAAAGTCATTTTAGAAAGCAGCAAAAAAGCTGTCTCAAACAAAGCCTTTATCTATGTTAAGAAAGATAGAGGAAGACTTAAAAAGATTTGATATAAAAATATTAGAAATGATCTTTCTTTATTAGATCTAAATGAGATTTTAACTCTTATTAAGACAATGAGGAAAAAAGATTCATATAGTTGAATCCTCGTAGTGGTATAAAGATTTGATAATGTTGTTGTATTAGGAAATGATATTAGTATAACATTGGAAAAAAGTTATAAATTATATTAGAATATATTTAAAAAAATTATTAATCCAGTTTAAAATAAAAAAACAATATAAAATTTGTCACTAATCTAAAATTAAATATATTAATTTTAAAGCTATAAATTATAATTTTTATTCTATAATATCATTTTAAAATTAAGGATTGTAATATAAATTAAAAATACAATCATACAGCTAAAAAACATGAGCTGCTTAGGCTGTGTTTGGGCTAGCTTTTTTTGTTGCTTTTCAAAATAAATTTTTAATGCAAAAATATTTTAAGTTAGAAAATTTGTGTGAGAAAGTTGTTCGAAGCATTTTTTACCCATTGAATGTGTTACGAGATTTCTTTCGATCATGGTAGGCAACCCAAATCCTATTTCTATTTTTGATGATTTTGATTTCTTGGATTTTATATCTCCAAAATTTGATAAAAATGCTATATATGTAATTTTAATGAACTTGAACCATGTAATTTCTTGTATATGATAGATACAATTTTTATGACCAATTTGATATGATTATTTTATAATTTCACCAATTAAAATATAAATTATTATTTTCTGAATAAAATGAATAGTAGATGAACTTTTATTGATTAATGAAATATCAACTTTAACATAAATGAAAATCAAAACTTTAGGGTTTTCCATGTAATTTGACCCATGCATTAATATGCATTTATATTTATAATAACATAGATGCATTATGAAATGAAATGGAAAATTCAAACCAAACATGATATTATGTATATGATCGATATAGCATTTGCATGCAAACAAGAGATGCTGTCTGAAAATTATATAATTAATATGAGTTGGCTGTTAAAACAATTACCCTATACAAAAGGGTGGGCCGAGAGCTTTTCTTAAAATAAAGGAGTTTGTAGTACAATCCTAAATGTTAGCTTATAATTGATCGACTGAATTACGCTGACGAGTAGATAATGATGACTCTTTATTGATGTATTGACTAAAAAGAATTGATTGACAAGATGTATAACATATGTGACAGATAGAAAAAGAAGAAAACACCAGTTAAAAGCTGGATGTCCTACCTTGTTAAATTCATATAACATGTGATTCTTGCGCATGCATTAATATACATACATGATAGCATATAGGAATTGACATAATTATTATGGTGATCAATGCAACATGGAAATAAACATAAATACAACATGCAAGACACATTTGTATAGAATTGGTATTGAGATGGACATACTAATATAAAATTCATATGATAGAAATATTGATAGACATAACATGGCATATGGATAATATATAATTGATATGATAGAAAAAATTATAATATTTCATAGGACATTGTAATGATTCTTAGTACATAATTTATGCATAATTTACTTTTCCTGCATAAGCTTCTGATTTATAGATTTTGTATAAAACTATAGATTTGTGATGATTATTGAACTACTCTCATTTATTGATCATTTTGATTCACATTGAGCATTCATTGATTGACAAATTCATATAGATTTTCTACAATTTCTATTAATTTGGAGTGAAGTATGCATTTTAATTCTAAATGCCTTGTATTGAATGTGATGGTAGGTTTTAATAAGATACTGGGCTTTTGTAGTTCATTATATGTTTTTAGTGATAAGGTGGGTTAGGACCTAGTGAAGTGAGGTTAATCGGGATCTTCAAGTTTAGTCTCATTTTTATATTTTGGTATTATTCTTTTGTAGATAGGAGTGATTAATGATAGATGGATATTACATATTAAACTCTTAGTTCTTGTACATGAATTTTGCATAATAAAATTGATGTATATGATTTATAATTATTTTCACTAGATTGATTTATCTTAATAATTATTAGAGGCTTTGGTAGATTAAATATAAGATAAAAAGATATAATTCTACCAAATTATTTCATGAGGAGTCACATGGAAGATGTTGGTCAGAGGAACGAAGTAGGGTGATGGGGTCGAAAGATCCTGGTTAGCCGATAATTGCTGGAGGACTATGGTTGGACAATGCTAGTCAAAGGATAATGATTTGACAGCAATAGCTAGAGCACTGTGGTTAGGCGATGATGGGCAAAGGGTTGTGATTAGGTGCAGTGTAACACCCTAAGATCTAAAATTGGAAAAACTTCATCTTTTTATCATCTAAACATCAACCAAAGCTACTAATTTTATCCGGATAATATGAATAGCGGAAAACATACATACATTACGATTTAGCCAATATTTACACATTGATCCATAACCTAAAATAAACATATACAATTTAGTCATGATGTTCAACCAACAGAAACAATTTATCACTACAATTACATTATGATCACAAAAAAGAAGAACTAACAGAAATATAAACCTAAACTTGCCACCCAAATCCATCTCACTTCACATATTCTTTACTGTAACACATGTCGTCTAAAGGCTAGGTAGTTATTTGTTAATGATTGTAATTTTGAATGAATTGGTAGTTATGAGTATTATTGTGTTGAATGAATTAGAGAGTTATTGAGAAATTGGGTTAAAAAAGTGAAATCCATAATTTAGATTTTTTTTCCCTCTAGGAGCGTTGCAGTGCCCGTCTTTATTTCGACCCTACATCATACTCTCAAAACATTGGAAAGAATTTAAGTTCTGAGGGAGTGTTGTGACACCAGGTAGAGCCTCCACGATGCTAGGGATGGAATCTAAGAGATTTTGGAAGAATATTAAAGATTCTCTTTGGGCGTAGAAACGTTGGGGATTGGGGTACCATGACGCTAAATCGAATTAGTACTTTTTAAATATAAAAATATATAAAATCATTAGCTCAATCATTTGGCATCACAGCTTGGCATGGAAGAAAGGAAAGAAAGAAGAAGAAGAGAAAACGTGAAAGAATAGTTTTCGAGTTTGAAGTTCGAGAATCGTCTGTCTAGCCAATACCTTTATAAATATTGCTATGTGAAAGTAACTTGTTAAGTGAAGCTACCTTATGGAGAGTGGTCTTATAACCAACTAATTACCAAAAAAAAGATTTCTAAAATTTTTATTGGATTTTGTTTGTTGAGAAGAAAATAATTGTTAAAATTTTATTTTAAGTGTAGAATTATCTCCATCATATTTATTAAATGCTAAATTAATATTCATTTAATTGTTTTCTTAAAAATGAAATTGCTAAAATTTATTTCTAAGTAAAGAATTATCTCCATCATATTTATTAAATGCTGAAATTAATATTCATTTGATTGTTTTCTTAAAAATTAAATTGCTAAAATTTATTTTGAAGTGAAGAATTTTTCCATCATATTTATTAAATATTGAAATTAATACTCATTTGTTTGCTTTCTTAAAAATGAGATTGCTGAAATTTATTTCTAAATTAAGAATTATCTCCATCATGTTTATTAAATGTTGAAATTAATATTCATTTGATTGCTTTCTTAAAAATGAAATCGTTGGAATTTATTTCTATGGTTCATTGCTCATGGTTACAAATCAAATTCATTATAAAGTTTGAGAGATTGTATATATAATTTCAAAATTCATCTTATATTTTTGTGTCTTCATCATTTGTAAATGAGATATTATAAACGAGTTGTAGTTGGTTTTATATCCTTGTTTGGGAGCAATTATTACATCCGGTGTCCGAATGCGTTCAGAGACCAATAAGCACGCACCACTTCACCTAAAATTCGGTATTGCTCGGTATACATTCGCACCGTTCTGTTTTTGACCGGATGTAATAATTTCTCCTTGTTTGGAAGATGATAACTTTTAGTATAGAAGAACAAATTTTTAGTATAATTAAGGGGCTGAGATTCTATAATTACAAAATAATTAAAAATAATAATTATATTGTATATACTACATTTTGTGTATAATACTAACAAATTTTATTTTAATCATAGTTGCCATTATAGAAGCCTTAATTTTTGCCAAATAAATGGGTCTTACTTGCATACCACTCAATATATAGTTACTTACAAATCTAATACCTAAAATATTAAATTTACATAGATACCACCCTAAAATCTCAAATAGAACAAACCTATCACTTTAGCCATTTGCAAATACTCCACTAATTGCAACCCTAAATGGGTATCCCATTTGTTGGTGCAAGCGACAAGCAAAATAAAAGGCTAGAGTTTCCTTCTTCTAAAGTTCTCACTTTAATGTTGTTACACACCTTTCTAAATTGAAGTTCAATATGCAATGCAAATCCCACTCCCCACTATTTACAATTGCATGTCTCATGAGAAATTTGAACCAATATGATGAAAACAATACCAACTAATGTAACATTGCATGAAATGAATAAAAAAATCTTAACCACAATCAAAATCACCTCAATGTTGCACATTCATAAAATCGATTGTGCTAACGTATCCTAAGCTTTGAAATCACCAAAGACGGAGCCCCTTGTGCAATCGACTTGATCGAACAAAATGAAACTGACAAACAACAAATATAATGTCGTGCGAAATCACTAATCATAAAATGAATAGCACCCATGCACCTAAAATGTTGATAATACCTATAAATGACATTTCCAAATAGCCGCACATGAAAAAAAGATGAACTAAAAATGTGATGTCGAGCAAAAAGCCCTTAACATCAACCATTCGCAAAATAAATTGCACTGACTTGATGTAACATCAAAATTATTTGAAAAAGTGGCATATAATAGTTTATCCATGGCATGGGCGAAATGCAAAATTCACCAACACACGAGGCAACGACATGTAACTCAAGATGTGGGGAAAAACATGAAATTATGCAACATGATTCATACCTTTATTTAATAAGGAAAAAAAAAAAGCAAAACCTTATCAAATCCATGCTCAATCACATGAATTTTGCTTGCAATGCCACCATACTCTCTGGTTTGCATTTGAAAAGACTTGCTAATTGCCTCATCGAGATTTTCTTCATATCTGACATAAAAGCTATGAGATATAACTCAAAACCAATGGTTTCACCCAAAATTTTCAGAAATCATAGCCATATTTTCTTTGATTTCATCTTTACCTTGGGAAAAGCTAATGTGAACAAACAATTATTATCATCAAGTGAATCAAAAGATAGCAAAACTCCCAAATGCTTGGACTTCAAGTTACGAGCATGAAGATCTATCTGATGCATGCATTCAATCAAACAATTATTTGTACAAACCTATAAGCCAACTTAAAATCTCTAGAAAAATTTGTCACAACTAGCATAGGTTATATAATGTGAGAACTCAGACTTCTATTAAGTTATGCTCTCAATGTTGGAACCCACTTGTAATTTTCATCAACTAACACAAATATGATGTCATGGGCTTGCTCTCTTGAGTGTCATATCTTCATATAGGCTATTGATAATCAATAGTTCATCTCTCATATGTTTATTTATTTTGGAGACTTTTCACTATATCTTTGCATTTCATTAGCAACCCAAGTTGACGTGACTTGCCTATTTCTAATCTTATTGACACCTGAGAATGACCGTGATCGATCTACTCTCATTTTCTAAAAAATTTAGCCGTCTATGCATTATGATGCATGTAATATGTATTGACATCCTCGATAAGAACATGTAGTTATAACTGATTTTTTATCATTTGGTTTAACCTGAATGCCAAACTTATTTATAATGGTCTGGGATCAAATGTGTGATGTACTGATGTCCCAAAATTTAATTTGGAAGCATTTATCTTTTAATAAACAACAATCATAGCTATTTAATATCATCTATCAATAATAAACAAGAAAACATATTATATAATTCAAAACATCAATGTACACATCTGTATTCATTCTAAAAAATCATATATAGTATTATGATATATACAATTATCACATATCTATTCTGTCATGAATACAAAAGAATAATTAAAATAAAAAGAAACAGAACCTAAAGAATTCTGATCAGCCTCACACTCCTGCTCCAATACCTTGACTTGAAATCATTTAATCACATATATTGAGTTAAAAAGTTCAGCATGTCATCAAAACCTACAACTGAATTCAAAGTATGGTAAATGAGTAATATGTATGTTAACAGTCAAATTATAACATTAGTATTCATATGATCATTGAATCAATGCACAAATAGTAAAACTCACATGCAATAGCAGTACAATTTGTAAATAGTAAAATACTATGATACGAAAGCGAATAAAGTGATAAACCAGTACGAGTGTCAAATCTATAAAATAATCTTCGTATCAGTAATACCAATCAGTATAGAAATTGTATAAAGCATCAAATCCAAATATCGATAAAGACTGTTGAAATCAAATCAATATAGTAAAATCATATATGAATGTATACATGATATTCAACTAATATATATCAGTATCAAATCAGTATATTACATATTCAGTATGTTACATTCTTATTATACAGTGAATCAATTTTATCAAATAGTATCAATATTTATATCAGTAACAGTTCAGTGGTAGGAGCAGCAGAATAATATAATAACAGTAAATCCATGCAGTAAAAATAAATTCATACAATAATAAGAACCATGCCGGAAAAACATGCATTTCAATAGTCACACTAAACAAGTAAGAAGTCCTGACTATTATGGTATTTTTCAGTATTGAATCAATATCAATAAACTATTGGTTCAGTAAACAGAAAGATGAACAATTTCAGTTATTATCTATGTTGCACCGATACGGATACGGCGACACGGATACGACACGAGACGGATACGGGACACTTCAATTCTTAAAAATATAGGATACGGGTACGGCGCGGACATGACATTATAATTTATAAATCATACATAAAAATTAAGAAAATAATCAAAGCATAATATTTGAAATTACAAAAAAAAAATAACAACATCATTTGTAGCCTTCTAGCTTATAATATCAAAATATAAGGAAGCATTAAATGTCTAGTACAACAACAAAAGCATAAACATAAATTATCTAGCACATAAAATTTCAACTATTCAATAGAAGGAATGATATGATTAGCTTCTTCATTGATTTGTCTTTTAACGTTTATATCATCTTCAATAAATATCATAGCTTCTAATTCAGGCTCATCAAGTGAAAGATTAGTAATTTCTAATATTCTCTTATCATCAAGAGACTCAAATCCATCTCAGAAATGAGAGAACCTTGCTCGTAGCCCCATAAGTAAATACGATGCATCTTTTTTTTTATTATTTCTTTTTGTTTTTCAACTGACACGCGTATCGGATACGCGTGTCCTTTTGAAATTAAATAGTATTTAAATTGGATACGGCTTTGGTGTATCCGACACGTATCGGTGGTGTATCGGAGGCGTATCCGTGTATCGGTGTATCAGATACAGCACGCCTTCATAAATAGGTGTATCGGTGCAACATAGGTTATTATAGAGTTTGAAAGCTACTCCAGTTATGTTTTTTCTCATAAAGTAATAATAATATATTATAAAACTTAAAAAAATGAATAAGAATTTTACTTTTATTCGTAATAGTAATAAAATTATACAAAACTAAGAACAAAACGGGTGAAATTAGCTTCTTGTAGTTAAAAAAAATCGAGTTCATGAAAAACAAACAATCATGAAACTCAATTTTCAAATTCAAGTTACATCGGTTTCAAATAATTACAATTAAACAAAAAAACCCTAAACGCCCAATTCTAGATCCAATAAACCCAAGAACAACAGTAAAATCTTGACAAAACCAAATAAAAGCCACATAAGCATAACCATAAACTATGGGTGTTCATTCCCACAATTCGAATTAGAACAAAGGGGACTAGGAGAACAAAATCTGCAAAAAATTCCTCGACTTTGAACAAATCCAACTGCTTCACAAAACAAGAAGATGCAAATTCGAGATATGGAATGAAAAGAGAAATGACGATGACTTCACCTGCGCGAATCGCGGCGCCCAATTGACAATGCAAGCTCCGAGAGCATCATCGAAGTACAGAGCGTTGTAATGGCGGAAGAGATTTTGGATATCCGTTAGCGTCTCCGCCATCTCCGGCTTCTCCGACGAGACTTTTAAGCTTTTATTTCTCATGATTCGGACTTGAGAGCTCTGGTCTTCTCTTTCTCAGACTCTTCGACGCTTCGACTTGCTCTGCTACATTTCCACGTCTAAGCTTTTAAATTTAAATTGAGAGATTTACAATACCTGCCACTTTATTTTTTACTATTTATATTACTGATAATTAAAACTTTAATATTATATATCTATCATCTATAAACCAAATATGAATGATAAGAATGAAATATAAGAGTGATATATTTAATATTAAACTTTTATTTGAGTAATAGGAATGTAATATTAAAATTTTAATTGTTAGATATATAAATATCATAAAATAGAATGATATGCATGTAAATCCCCATTTAAATTTACATAAGCACCACTCTAAAATCTCAAATTTTCAAATCCGCCCTTCCCATTACTCTCATAACCCTCCGTTAAAGCAAAGCAAAAATCTCAAGCAAGTTCTCCCACGCGCGACCTTTTCTCACGAGCGGGAAAAGGTTTTTGGGCGAAGTTCCATAAATATGATAACATAATTCAAAATTATGCCATCTTAGTTATGGACATATCCTTCCTATCTTCTCCCCATGCAAAAAAAAAAAAAAATGATAAGATTTTTCTCAATTTTAACAACTCAATTTATTTTTGCTACCATCATAACTCTTTTTGTCTTGGTTATTGACTTCCAACCCCTTTTTTTTCAAATTTAAAGGTTGGCAAAATGTCCTCATTGAGTTCCACAGCTAAATCAGTTCCTAGTTGCTCACAAACATCCTACATTAACAATAATGAACTTCAAATTCTAGAAGGAAAATATGCAATTCGCTGCCCCTAAAAGAAAAGAATTATATAGCTTTGGCTTGCAATAAGCGATTGAATGCTATATAAAATATAGTGTAACAACACAGTGAAGTTCGAACTATGTTAAATAATGCTGCTTAATGGTGGATTCAATCATGCTCACCAAATGAAATATGTGGATGAATTTGGTGAAGTGTGAAAGTGCATTTCCCACTGTAACGGTAGAGGATTATATCTTCAGTCAATGTAGGAGTCGGCAGCAGCGATGTTATCCACCAAGGATTTAATCTATGCTAGATATTGTTGCATTGAGCGATCTCTCATATGTATTAGTTGAAGCTCGTTTTTGAGTTGAATGACCCGAGATTTATTCGTGGGTTGAAGTCTTCGTTCAAGAGTTTGCCAAACTTGTTGAGCTGTAATAAGCGTGAGAACATAGGGAAGAAGGGATGGTGATATGGTAGAGAATAGGGTAGAGATCAGGTTGCAGTCAATAAGGCGCCATAGATTATAATCGGTGGAGAGGGTATCGGTTGGAATGGGATGGACTCCATTAAGATGTCCGTCAAAACCGTTGGCAGAAAAATATTGTTAGAGTTGAAGGCGCCATATGACATATTTGTCATTGGTAAGTTGTGTTGGGACAAAGTTTTTGAGATTAGGGCATCTCCAACCGAACGTCAAATGCGCGTTTGGCGTCATTCCTTCGCTCCAGCCGAACGCCAAAAAATCCTCCATTTGCTTGCGGGTGAACAGTGCAACGCCAATATTGGCGTTGCACTGTTCACCCCATTTTTCTCTGTCAACCGGAAAAATGCGGGAAAGAAGAAGGACCGTTACCCTGGCGCAGAAGCAAAAAAATGACGTTGGATTGGAGCAGCACCACGCCATTTTTGCTTTTTGCGCTATTTTGGCGTGAAAAATAGAGTTCTCGGTTGGAGATGACCTTAGAGATGAAAAATTTGAGAGGGGGAGGCACTGTGAAATTGGCTAGGGAGGATGAGATATTAGAGTGGGTTGGGAGGGAAGCGGCCGAGTCTTGATTAGCCATTGACTCGCTCTGATAGCATAAAAGACCCTAATGGCAGAAAAGTTAGGAGAAACAGAAAAGCAGAAATAATTAAGAAAACAGAGAAACGGCTGAGTTTTATAATAAGTTCTTTCTTCATTCAAGCACACCAATACAGGGATGAATGTACATGTATATATAGCTTTAACAGATAAGAATTTTGGTTACAGAGTAGTGCTGAATCAGTTATGGAATCAGTTATGGGAATGTGGTGAAGAGTATGTGGCAATCTGTTACACCTGCAGATATGATAGGATTAGTTTCTAACTGAATGCTTGATCCGTTCCTTTGCTGATTGTGCTAACAGAGGATCAATCCTCCTGGAACTAAATATAGAAATATTTTTTTGCTTGAAAACTTGGATCAATAACCAAGACAGAAACAACCTCAGACGATCGAAATTTTATTTAATGGCGTCCGGGAAAAATACCTGAGATGCGGAAAGGTTCCGAGCGGAGCTAGTCTCTGCTGGAATCGCGGAAACCCTGGGATCGGGAGTCCATATTTTGAGGGGGTGGAGAGGGTTCACTAGGGCTTTATTTCAAGTAATGCGGAGAGAGAAAGAGGTGCAGTGGGAGAGAAAGAGCTGCGAGGGTTCCGGCATCGACGGAGAGCACGCGATAAAAGGTCGCGCGTGGGAGAACTTGACGGAGATTTTTGCTCTGCTTTGACGGAGGGTTACGGGAGTAATGGAAAGGGTGGATTTGAAAATTTGAGATTTTAGCGTGGTGCATATGTAAATTTTAATGAGGATTTACATACTTATCATCCTATTTTATGCTATTTATATATCTAATAATTAAAATTTTAATATTACATTTTTATTATTCATAGAAAATTTTAATATTAAATATATAACTTATATTTTATTTTTATCATTTATATATTTTTTAAATTTTAATATTTTATTTCATGTATTTATATTTATTTTATGAAGGATAGATATGTAATATTAAAATTTTAACTATTAATAATATAAATAGTATGAAATAAAACGGTATGTATGTAAATCTCCCGATTTAAATTTAAAAGCTTGACGTGGCCGATATAGAATATAATATATAAATAAAATGTTGCAGAGCAAGTCGAAGAGTCGGAGAAAGAGAAGATCAGAGCTCTCAAGTTCGAAGTCATGAGAAATAAAAGCTTAAAAGTCTCGTCGGAGAAGCCGGAGATGGCGGAGACGCTACCGGATATCCAAAATCTCTTCCGCCATTACAACGCTCTGTACTTCGATGATGCTCTGGGAGCTTGCATTGTCACTTGGGCGCCGCGAATGCGCAGGTGAATTCACCGTTATTTCTCTTTTCATTCGTTATCTCGAATTTGCGTCTTCTTGTTTCGTGAAACAGTTGGAGTTGTTCAAAGTCGAGGAATTTTTGGTAGATTTTGTTCTCCTGGTCCCCTTTGTTCAAATTCGAATTGTGGGAATGAGAACCCATAGTTTATGGTTATGCGTATGTGGCTTTTTATTTGGTTTTGTCAAGATTTTACTGTTGCTGTTGGGTTTATTGGATCTAGAATTTTAGGGCTTTGTTTCATTGTAATTATTTGAAGGTGGTGTAACTTGAGCTTGAAAATTGAGTTTGATGATTGTTTGTTTTTCATGAACTCGATTTTTTTAACTACAAGAAGCTAAATTTCACCCGTTTTGTTCTTAGTTTTGTATAATTTTATTACTATTACGAATAAAAGTAAAATTCTTATTCAATTTTGTAAGTTTTATATTATATTATTATTACTTTATGAGAAAAAAACATAACTGGAAGGAGCTTTCAAACTCTATAATAAGTGAAACTATTAATCTTTATGAAAATGAGTTTCAGAAATAAGAACTCATTTTCATTCATTTATATCAAAGAAAGATTTAAACTTTACTTTTAATTACTTACAAGGAAACGAATTCACCCCAAGTGTGTTTAAGCACTAGAATATGAGCAAACTGCCTGGTATTCCTTAAGGATATTTTCAACTGGTAGAGGTCTTTTTTGTTGTTGTAAATCACAGACAGCAAAGACTTTTTAAATGAGCAAAGAGCCTCTAAATGAGATGAAAATTTATCTAAATTGTGGTTCATTGTTAAAAAATGTCACTTATAACTTGCAGAATAACATATACCCTGTTTTTGTGGTTCGGTGCAGACAAAGAGCACTTATATCTTACAGAGTGACATATACCCTGGTTATATATATCAGTTGTTTCATTGAAATTTGTCCACAAATATGGGGCTTTTTAAGTCACTATGAGATTTCTCAGTACCATCATGGCTTGTTCTCTTTAATCATTGGTTGATGTATGGCTGCCTATGACTTTTTATTCAGGAAGATTACAATTGCCGTACCTTGAACCACTGCCTCTCTTCAAGCCTTTGTATTGTTTGGGTTAAATTTGAAAAACTTTTTTTTTTCCAATAACCTTCTTTTACTGGCATTCTCTTTAAATCAGCCAGCCTTTGATCTTTCAATATCCACTAAATTAAGTGTAACATTTGTTCTCTCAGTTGAGGATTTAATGGATCAATTATGAACATGTCATTTGATGTAGTGGATCGGCAGAAAAATCGGATATGCTAGAAGGAATTCTCAATCTAGGGAACAACACAAGCTCTAAGGCTTCAAAAAGGATATATATTCATCAATGCTCTTTCCTACTACAATACTTGCATATTTATAGGCTAAGAACATTCTAGAAGCTAGTAGTAGTAAACTTGTAACAAACTATGATAAGCTATTCCTAAGTAAAACCTTAACTAAGATGTTCTACATCACAATTGCTTAATTTTTACATATTTATGCTTCTAGTAGTATGATTTTTTTTTCTTTGAACTTAAAGAAATTTGAGTAGATCGAAAATTTTGTAGATGTTTCTCACGCATTTTTGCTATATGATATGAACATTATGACATTTGCCCGGAATATTTACGAAGCAAATTCATTTGACTATCATTTTGTAGTTTGTGGATTTCCTAAACATTAATAAGGCATCATTATATTAGTTGAGTGTTACACAAGAATTCTTTTCATTTTACTAACGTCTTCACATCAATAAATCTTTGAAGGCTAATAACCTTTGTGATAAAATAATATATGTAATAGATGCAATATACTAGAAGTATGCAGTGCAATTCAAAATCTTAAGGAAGTGTTTTTCTTGAGAATAAATTTACCTTTAACAAGATAATTCAATTTCAATGAGCAAAATACAACTAAGGAAAGCTAAGGACCACAAAATGACTTTCTAACAATCATAAACTTTAACTACTTAAGGCCCAACTTTGTATCAGTATATATATTTGATAAATGCTTAGAGAATATAAAATAATGAAATTTTCCAAGTAAATATATATATATATATATATATATATATATATATATATATATATATATATATATATATATATATATATATATATATATATATATATATATATATATATATATATATATATATATATATATATATATAATTATTTTTTTAAGTATAATGCAAAGTTGGGGCCTAAAGTAGTTAATGTTTATGATTGTTTGAGAGATAATTTGTGGTCCTTAGCTTTCCTTAGTTGTATTTTGCTCATTGAAATTGAGATATCTTGTTAAAAGTATATTTCTTCTCAAGAAATATATTTCCTCAAGATTTCGAATTGCCCTGCATGCTTCTAGTATATTGCATCTATCACATAGATTATTAGCCTTAGAAGATTTATTGATGTAAGACATCAGTAAAATGAAAAGAATTCTTGTGTAACACTCAAATATTATATATTTATATAGTTAACACCCATCCGCTATTTATAGTAATTCCACCCACATCTCTAATAGCACAAAAAATTCTATCACTTTCATGAATTGTCCCTAATTTGTTCGTGGCATACGCAAATACATCATTTTATTAGTTATTTTCTTAGAGGTGAGTGTTACATATATAAATAAGGCAGAGGTGGATGGTATGGACGTAATTTTCCCTAAAATATATCGATAAACATGACGCTGGCCATGGAAAATGGAGTTCACATAGCTTGCGGCCATTACTGTTATTGTAGATACCAGTTAAATTATATGTTTATACAGTGTTAATTGGACCTTGCAATGTACAATTTTTAATTGTTTGTGTGATGCAGAAGTATTGGAACTTGTCGTTATATTGAAGCTGGTCATTGTGAGATACACATGTCGAAGCCTCTACTGAAACTTCGCTCATCTTCTGATCTTAAGAATTCCTTATTACATGAAATGGTTCATGCATTCTTATGGATCAAGCGAAATAACAAGAGCCGGAGGTACCACTTCATTTTATTATTATTATGTTGGTTATATAATATGTTCTTTTTTTTCGTTTTCTCATTGTGAATACATATTTTCTTGAACAAGTAGACATGATAACTATTTTTGGGCCAAAGCAAATGAAATCAACTCCAGCTGTAAGAATGATGATCAGGTTTGTCTACAACTGCTTGCCGTGTATAAGGAGAGATTGCTACTTATCCTTGAATAGGCCGCTTTTATGCCATTTTTATATTCTTGGGTAAATTGTAAGTGTTTATCATATTTTTGGCTTGCAAAAATCTTCTATCTCTATCATTTATGTATCGATATCTTTCCGAGCAATCTAAATCCTATTTTAACTTCATTTAGGCATCGTTTGGGACGGTTTTCTTACAACTTAAAGAAACTTTCTAGTACAACAAATAAAACATTTATACTAGAAAGCTCCTTTAAGAAGCAGTGAGAAAGCCGTCCCAAGCGAAGCCTTAAATCTATCATCTTCCCAAAGGTCATGCACATTTAGTTTATTTAAGTGCCACTATAATGATTATCATGTAGATTCTAATGATGAACTTATTAATTGCCCAAGGATGTTCAAATTCAACAAAAATCTATTACTAGTAAGATATAAAAAGTTGATAAAATAGGATGTAAACCTATAGGTAATGTGCAAAATTAATGTGATTAAAAGCTTCCTTGCATCGGAACTGAAGAATCAACATAGTAGCGAATGAGTATGGTAATATTATATTAAAATTATGTATTAAACTGTTATAAAGTTGGGATTATTTGATAAAAAAATTGGTGTGCCACTAATATGAGTTGGTCGTATAACTTAGCAGATATGATTATGAATTTCTTACATTTATAATATCTAAACTAGTTAATTAATTTAATAGATTAAAAACTAAAATCCATAAAAACATATTTCTGAAACGTTACTTAACTGCCATTCTAAGAAATCTGTTTTGAAGATTTCATATTACTGCACCTTTTCTTAATTATTTTCCAAATATTGCTAAAATGTTTCTTCAGGCAAAAGCTTCTTGAAGGATATAATGGCAGTCACTCCTATTTATAATTATGAAATACTTGTTTGTCACTTTCTTTCTTATCTCTTCAGAGACCATGTAGTGGCTATAAAATTAGTGATCAGCACATGTTTCATGATGAAGCAGAGACCGCCACTGCTCACCATTGGATGGTAATCTAGTTGTTTCTTTGTTCGCAAATAATGCTTTGAATGTGCTGATAAAAGAGAAAACTTATATTTTTGGTTAACTCTGCAGTGTAAATCTTGTGGACATGTAATCAAGAGAGATATGGATAGAGGATCTTGTTCGCCCAGTGACCATGGGGGCGACTGTGGCAATTTGTCATGTGAATGGCACAGGTAACTTAATAAATAATCTTAAGATTTGTCAATGAAAATTAGCAAGTTATATTTGTTTGAGCTAATCTGTTTGAGTGTTTGCTTTATCATTCAAGAATTAATAATATTAATAATAGTCTCCATTTATTGGTGAGCTTTTTTTGTTACTTTCCAAGAACAAAATCTCACAAATAAGTGAAAATTATTATTATTATGATTATTTTTGAGAAAAGATTATGTGAGGAATCTTGATGGAAAATATAATGATGGGCTTCAAACTTTATAGATTTAAACGAGAATTTGACTTTTAACAGACACAATGGAGAAAAAGGATTCATGTAGCCGACCCTACGTAGTGGGACAAAAACTTGATGTTGTTGTTGTTGTTGTTGTTGGGCTTCAAAACTCGTAGATTTAAATTGAGATCAGTATCATTTAGAATATTATATATAGTATTAATTTTAGTGCTAATGTAAAGGATGTTGAAGCTAATCTTGATACATTTTGCATCAAAATATCCTGATACAATTTTCTTAATTTTTTGGGAGTGTTGAGCACTAAGTGCAATTTAAGCTTAGCAAGTTACTGTCAATTAGTACATTTGACCACTAGGAACTGGTATGCAGCGGGAGCCATGGCTTCCAACCACTCCATCAGTTAGTGTCAATTAGTACATTAGATGAGAAGATTGTATTCTTTTTATATGGTACTGTTATTTATAAAAATGAAAAAAAAATCAATTTATAATGAGAATTTACTTGAATGAGGACATTATAAGGTGGCATGATGGGCAACATTTTTGCTTCGTTACTTATGACAAGATCTAGTACTCAAAACAGTGTGTGCTAACATTCGACACACATAAACTATTGCAGTTCTCACCACCATCTTATAGAATTTTCCATTTTTCCCTTAAGTTTGAGGGAGACTTTTCTATCACACAACAAGCCCGATGCATTCCTCCACTTCAACCATCCAACTTAAATTCTGCTGATAATATACCCATCTATTTCACCATCACTCTGAACAATTGATCCAAGATATCTAAAAAATTCATGAATGCGTGATGTTATCCAGAATATACTACAATATATCAAACTAATTTTTCCATTATCAGGTTCTTTTAATTAAAACTATTCCAGTATATGTATTTTCATTGTGAGAATAGGTTTTTTGCTGTGTAGGCACAAGAAGATGTGCTCTGGTTTACATAATAAAGCAGGTATTTCTGGTTTCAGAGGCAAGCAGAGGACTGTGGAAGGTGAGAACTTTTGCTTGAATTAAAATTTATTTTTCATCCTCCCACAAATGGAGGATAGCCAATTTTTTCTTATTTTTGAATGAAAATAAAGATTTTCTTTTTGGTTAGCAGTATTTCTCCTGAAATTATGATGCAAGGAGATTGCTGTGGAAGGCATTCTTTTCCTTTATAATGTAATTATTAGGCTATTTAATTCAGAGTCTTTTAGATGGCAGTGTTAGATAACTATATTATTAAGATGATACCATTACCTATCAAATACGATGTATTTGGTGCAGTGCTATCTTGTTTAATGGATGTAATCTAATTAAAAATGACTGGTAATAATGATTTTTTTCATTATTTTTCATATTTATTATATAGCCTAACATCCAAACATCAATTGATTTTAAGATCTGACTTCCATCAAAAAGTCTCAGTCATTACTTTTGAAATAATTATTATGCGCGGTGTCCGGAAGCCAATTCAGATGTGCCACGTCACCCAATATACTGACATTAGATGATGTGGCACTTCCGAATTGACCTCCGGATACATTCGGACACCGTACAAAATAATATCTCTTACTTTTGTGAGTCTTCTTTCAACATTGACACAGTTTCTTTTTAGGGTTCATTTTTTATTGAAGGAAATGGTTTTTTTCCACTCACTTTAATTACAAAAATAAAATCATATGGAAACAAAATCATCATTTTTGTGAGGCTTTTGAGACAGTTTGTGCTGTTTAAAATCAATGTTGATTATGACTATTTTAAATCAAATAATAAATTTGATCCTTCTTCAAAACATGTTTTTGAACATAAAGCAACCAAATGATATTTAAATATTATAGCTTCAAATTTTCTTTTATTAGTTACAATCTAATTCCTCAGTCTAATGCTTGGAAATGTAAATAAATAGAAAAAATTCAAAATAATCCTCTTTTTTTTGTATATATGGTCAATTTAGTCCCAAAATTTCTTATTTTTCCAACTTAATTCATCAACTATATAAAATTGACCTCAAATGATTTCTCAGATAGAAATTGATGGAAGTTGGGCTATTAAATTGATAGCAATATACTTCCTTCACAATATAAAATTGATTATAATTATGCCCTGAGCAAGCATTTCGAATCCATTTGATATAGTCGAGAGACTAAATTGAAGAAATATAATATTTGAGATTAAATTGGCATCATATGAATAGTTAGATGATTATTTTAGACTTTTGCCAAGAAATATAATATTTGAGATTAAATTGGTATCATATGAATAGTTAGATGATTATTTTAGACTTTTTCCATGCAAACAAAATCTAAGCTTGACATTTTTTCTGCAACCTGAAAGTTCAGGTGTTCAAGAGAATGATGAAGGCAAACTTACAGTTATATCCCATGTGAGCAGACAGACCAGAAGAATTCAACCAGCAGAGGACCTTAAGCCCATCAGCATAACGCAGAAGAAATCAACTAATTTCTGCTCACCTGTGAGTGTCAAAACTAAAAGCTCCGAAAACTTACAGAAATATCAAATAACTTGCCAGCTGAAGAAATGCAATGAGGGTAGCATTGAAAAGAACAAATCTTCTAAAAGGAAGAGAGAAGTTTCATTGATCATTCCTTGGTTAGGTGTTTGTACAGATGAAGAATCAGAGGAAGACAAAGAACCATTGATCAACAAGAGAAGTGTAAAAAGAATGAAGCTGAAGGAATCAGAAGAAAGAGCTCGACAGATTGCTTTAACACATGAAATTATATATCTGGACTGATTTTTGAAAATAGTATTTATACAGTTGGATTGTCAGATAGATTCAGATTATACTACAGGAACTTATTTTGTAAGTTCATTTTTTTTTTGCACAAAGTTGATGTTTGTTGTTTTGTAAGAAAATGTTGTAAATGTAATATGGTTCTGCTACAGTGGAGTCTCTTCTTCTTGGTACTTTGGTTTGCTTGCTTGTATGTTCATATTCAAGATTTTCAATAGAGAAAGAATATGCTACAGAAATGTCTGTTGCTTTTCAAAATTCTTTAGCAACTTTCCTTTGAGTTTTAATTTCCCAGTAGTGTTCCTACTGATTTTTTTAGTGGAATTATAACTGAAAATACTGTATCCATTGAGCCCCAGTATATTTTTGTGCAATTATAATATATATATAGTAAGAAAATCATAGGAATTATATTATTTATTCGACACTTAGGCCAAACAGCTTTGTTTGGGACTACTTTCATATTGCTTTCTTAAAGTAGTTTTTGTAGTTCAAATATTTGTAATTTTTGTACTAAATAGCTGTTGTAAGAAACAGTAAAACAGCTATCCCAAATGAAGCTTTAATTAACACAACTTATAATTTTTGCATTGTATGGCCTTTTTTATAACTATATGCTAAAAAAAAAATAATTTGAGATCATTCTAAATAGCCTCAAGGCCTCAAAATGTGAGAGCTTTACAGAGTATTTGTTTAAAAAATATTCAAATGATTTGTGTCAAAGGGGGCTTCTATCATTGCCTTTAATGAAATGTGTGTAGAAAAATCATTTGAGTGTGACTCCAACTAACACAAAAGTGGTTCTAATGGAGACTACATATTTTTGTTTTTTTGTGCACATTTTGTTTCATCCTTTATAGGAGTAAAGTGAATGTTCTAAAATAGATAAATTTGTTAGATGATGCCGACTGGCAATAGGTGGTTGTTATAGCCTATTACAAAAAACATATGAAAACGAAGTTTGTTGCTAGGCGCCAAGAATAATATGATTAGCTTTTTTTTTTCTTTTCTTTTCTTTTATGATATTGTTTTTAAGAGATTGGTGAGAGAATGTTGATTGCCTTTACATTAATGATTTCATTTGCACTTATCTTGTGCTAGGTTATAAATGATACCCTTTCATGTGATTAAAAAATGCTTGAAACAATATAGTTGACATTATGAAATATAGCATCCGTGATGAAAGTTAGAGTAGCCATAAGCATTTGAGTTTTCACCGAGAGAATTTGGAGGTATGCATGTTCATTCTTCTTATATTAAAGGAGGCTAGCAACTAAGAATTGATATTGGTAGAAATGTTATGCATTGGCATTGGTATTGAGGATGGGTGCAACCTTGTCGTTGGCCTTTTTTATGATGGTGAACATCGACAATGTTGTTGAAGGTGGCATCAAACTTATTGGGGACAACAGACATCAATGTTAGTGATGATGGTGTGCGTCCACCTTATTTAGGTAGGGTGACATTAATGTCAGTCCTGGTAGTGATGTTGAGCCCTGTTAGTGATGTCGAGCATCAATGTTGTTGTTCATGGTAACAGTTAACTTTATTGGCAATTATGAGCATTAACATTGGTGTTGATTGGATATGGCGAGTGTCAGTGGTTGCTAGTGTTAGATCCTAAACCACGTCAACGGTCGGTGCTGACCGTTAAATCGTTCGCGATTTCGAGTGGACAGTCCTGATCCCGCCGAACCGAAGTCCTGACCGCAGGATCGATCTCACGGCTTGAACGTAACCACGAAACAGACGATTCCAGACCGTTGATCGTAAGATCAACATCATTGATCTCACATAACGCATGTGTTACGTAAACCGAACCCTAGAGAGGGTTTTTGGGTTCGTTCGCTCAATCGGATGGATCAAATCCAACAAATTTTTAAACACATAAATAGAACATGAAGAGCATTCATGGGGAAGTGATTTTAAGGTCTAAAACGCGATAACTAGAACCCTACTTAGATCTAAGTGTAGTGAACTAGGGTTTCAATTTTACCTCAATCTAATGGATAGATTCTAAAGTTCTCTATATGATTGAGCTTGTAGATTGTTCACTAATATTTTCCTAGTTGATGTCGAGCCCTGAAATTCCCTCGATCGATGGGAAAATTTCTTGGAAGCTTCTTAGCCTCGATTTCGCCGTGGGATCGCCGTCGGTGGGTGTTTGACGGATGATTTGACTTGAAGAAGGTGGAGGAAGGTTGTGGGAGCTCTCAAACCAAATCTTAGGGTCCGAGGTTTTTTGGCGAGAGAGCAAAAGCAAAAGGTCCCTCAAATCAACCCTAAAATGGGTATTTAAAGGATTAGAACCATGATGGACGGCTAAGATCCGATCTAGGTTCAATTATGAGAGAAAATAAATTTAATTAGCCATAGTTTTACATGTGAGAGAAATTGGAATGATTTAAATGCATTAAAGGGGCTTTTATTGGGCTTAAATGGGTTTAATTAACCCATTAAGACTTGGGTTGACCAAGTCAACCTAGTCAATTAAGCCCAATGGGGTGGGGGTTTGAGCCAAGGAAGGTTGGAATTGATTTAACATTGATTTGGACTCAAAAGGGTCAAATGGGTCAACCTGGGTTGACCTGGTCAACCCGGTGGACCCAGGGCTCGGATCTGGGCTCAGCAGATTTGATTTGACCCAAGGAAATGATTGGGGGGGGGGGGGGTCTTGGGTCCTGGCCTGGTCAATTTGACCAGGTCAACCCCTTGGACCCAGGGTTTTACAAAATCAAGGTCAATAGTTAGAAACTCCAAGAAAAGAAAAAAAAATAGAGAAGACCACAGAAGATAGCACCAGAGGATGATACCACAATAAAAAACAAATGAAAATACTCGAATCAGCAATAAAGACCTGTAAAAAAAAGGAGAACCAACCAAAATATCCCTGGTAAGAGAAGAAAGCCCAACTCAAAATAGGAGACCAAAACAGACCCAGCAGGAGGAAAAGAACCACACAAAGTACAGTTAACACCCGAGGAAAGCAAACATGCACAACAAACCCAGAAAAAAAACACCAACAACAAAGAAACCAACCCAACCCTAACAAGAGGAACAAAAAGACAAAGAGATAAAAAATAACATTAGATTAATAGACCAACAAGACAACCTAAACACAATGATCTATAGAATAGTTCTTCATAAAAAACTCAAACCAAAGAAGACACCATATATATATAAAAAAGGCAAATGCCCCAGCATGAAAAAAAAGAGCAGAAAAAACCAAGGCATGTGCAAGGAAGGAACTAGAAACAACCACCACACTAGCTAACTAGTAATGTAAGGTAACCCATATGCATCCAACATAATTTTTCCCTTAAGTATAGTAGGAATATTTAACATGCTAAAAGGTATGAACAAATCATGGTAGAACCTTCCTTAGCCAACCAAGCCGCACACATATTAGAAACCACTTTAATGTAAGAGAAATTACTCAGTAATTCCATCATCTTTTCAAAATTATAAAAATTAATAGTGTTAAGACACTTTTTTTGCATTAACCAAAAAAATCAATCTTTTAGAATAAGTTTCAATCTAGATTGTTTAAATGTTACAGTCGTAGCACAATCTTAAACCTTTAAGCAAGGCAAACAACTCCACACCTATAACATCACTATTAATATAATTGAAAGAAAAACAACACTCCATCTTTCCATTGTGATTCCGTATCAAGCCACCACACCCTTTACTAACACCATGAATGTTAAGTTTAAACTCATTAATATGAGGCTTAGACCAGTTGATAATCAAAGGAGTAATCACATTAGAGTATCATAATGAATATTAAAGAAAGTCAATTATTCCTACCTCTAAAGTGTTTCAAAGATAGCAAACCACCCTTAAAGAGTTGTTAAATTTTGAATGATAAGGAGCCAAAAACCCTTTGATGACACATTTTAATATAATTATGTTTGCTCTTATTCCTCTCCTCCCAAAGTAATCAAAACACTAATAAAGGAATGACGGTGAATATAAGACTTTTTTACTTTAAGATGAAACCAACCATCTAAAAAATTAGAAATATCCAAGTTATTAAAATTAATCTTAATTTGCAAACCTTTTTACAAAGCAGTCCAAACTTTAGTAGCCACACACCCATTCAAAAAATCATGACTAATAGTCTCAACATAATAACATCATTGACATTTAGAAACTAAACATAAACCTTTATCTTGTAATCTACTATTAGCAAGAATAAAACCTTTTAAAATTCTCCAAACTAACATAGAAGAAGTTAAAGGAGTAGACAAATTCTAAATCTTATCAAAAGTAGGGATAAAATCTTTTTTCATTTCTAATTAAATGCCACACTTTATTGAGACTAAAATTACATCCTCATATAACTTACACATAATTTTATAATTATAGTTACTATTAATGGGGATATCACAAACCACGTCCTCCAAGTTTTGAGGAATGCACACAAAAAGGTAACTTTTTGAGGGAACATCATTACTGATGAACTAAGAAGCTTTCAATGAGGAGGTAGAATGAGAATTGAGATGGGAGTCCAGAGACCCCTCACAAAACCAATCATCCTGCCGACAAAAAGATGAACAATAATGAATTCCCCATTGAATAATTGATTCTACATACCATTTAATGTTGCCCAAGCTTTTCCACCTTAGGGATTGACTTTATTTATGTTGACCCCTATATCTCAAAACACGCGAGAAAGGACTCAAACAGGTGAATAAAGCAATATTTTCCTTAGTGCCACACATCATTTGAAGGGTCAAATGATCTCCGATTGCCAAACGGATGACGTCATTGTAATCAGATCATTGAATTCTGCTGGGTTGAGACCCCTTGCATTTGAATCGAACGACATCGGTCGAAAGGAACGACCAACGCCTGAAATTAAAGCGTAAGGTTGATCAAATGATGTCGGATTGACAAACAGACTTCACTGTTGTGTCCATCAACCCCTGAAAACTACATTTTGATTATTCATTTTAAAGTATCCATATTGATGGAATAAATCTCGAGGCTATTCGAATATGATGTAAAGGCACGTATTACGAGGGAAATTAGCCTCATCGGTGATGAAATGACGTCCGATCAAAAAATAGACAATGTCATTGTGTCCAGAACTCGTCGGCATTAAGAATATATATTTTATTTAAACAATTTGGATCAACTGAGGTGGTGGAATAAATCTCGAGGCAATTCAAATATGATGAGAAGGCATGCATTACTAGGGAAGTTAACCTCGTCGATGATGAAATGACGTTCGATCGCAAAACGGACAGTGCCGTTGTGTCCAAAACATCGTCAACATTAAAAATATATATTTTTTAATCAATTTGGATTGTTCAAGGTGGTGGCACAAATTCTGAGATGATTCGAATATGACAATATGCATTTCGATAAAAACTAGGCCTCGACAATGTTTGGAAGATGTCCGTTCGTGAAACGGACAACGACATTGTGACCGGAACATCGGTAATATTCTAAATGCACTATCGATTTATCTAATTTTGATCATCGACAAAATTGACAAGCTAAACGAGGGAATTGCACACATTTCGATACGAATGCATCTTAATGGAGACCTTTTTTGGGTCAATTATCACACTTCCATCATTCTGATTTGTTAATAAATTTAATAATAATATTTTATTATTTAATATCATTATTAAATCTAACGAGATCGAAAGTCAAAAGATGTCTCAAATCCTAATTAATGGGATTACCTCGTATATGTCGAACCTGCTCGAATCTCTAGCTATATCCCCTAAATCACGCAGATGTCAGTCCTAATCACTCATCAAATATCTGTTTCTTCATTAAGAATGAAACAAATGAGACTTTATGAAGCCCTTATTTTTCTTCAGCATCCATTCCTCTCTTCCTCTGTCCACGAGAGACACAGCCGAATTCCTCCAGTCAACTATCGAACTCCACTTTCTTCTTCTTCCTCCCGGAGATCCACCCTCTTCCTTGTTTCTCAGCTCCCTCCATCAAGTTGACGCCTCAGGCCGATGAAGAGGGATGAGTGATACATACTCTCCTTGAGGCGGCGCTAACTTGGCAGATCCCATACAAAAGGCCAGGCTTGGCGAGGTTGTCGTCAAAATGCTGGCTGCAATGCCATATCTCCATCCATTTCTGTCAAGATGACGATCTCCTCCTCACAAAAGCAACTTTCATACATTAAACTCCCTGTTCAAAGCCTCTGCAGACCGATCTCTTCCTCCCATCTCAAGCCTCCTCCACACCTGATCGTACTCTCCATCTCTTCTCCTCTGCACTCGATGCCCTCAACCAGTGCAACTCCATTTCCCATGGGTATTATGACGGAGGAGTTCAGGAATTCTTAGAGCTAAACCTTCCAAAGGGCAAGGATGAGAAGAAGCCTAACTTCAGCCTTGGAGTCACCGAGCCAAAGGTCAGGTCACAGATCAACTTGGAGGTGATGAAGATCCCTTGCCAGAGCAACGATTTTATTTAGTGCTTCTTCATGGTGTCCGGCTGCACTTTGATAGTTAACAAAGGATTTAAAGCCAAATGACCTGGAGAAAACTCAACTTGGTTTGGGCCATGATTATAGCAAGTTGAAGGGTTTGTGGAGGGCAAATCAAATTTGTCTGTGGATCATATTCCACAGTTGGTTGATATTGTTGGTGACGAGTAGAAGGTGAAGGAAATTATGGAAGCTGCTAAAGCACCTATCTCCGATTGACTTTATCAATTTATAGCTGCTTGCACATAGGGTTATGGATTTGTCTGAACATAGGAAGAAGTTATATGAGTGTTTAGACATAAAGATGAATGACATGGTGTTGATGTCATGAAAGTTGCCATTGTATCTGCATTACAAAAGATTGAGGAACTATGTGGTGAAAAGAAAGACACAGGAGCCTTTTGCAAAGAAAAGAAAGAAGGAAACCCATAAGGGAAACACATCCTCAAGATTTGTTACAGCAAACTAAGTATCCTCAAATCCATTCCATAATCCAATCTTTACACTTCTATAAACCAACACCATTTCATCAAATCCAAACCCAAAATGGTAAACTTCCCACTTGAATTTATTTCATTCCTTGCATTAATTAACATCAATAAGTGTGATGGTAACATGTTTCCTTTTAGTTAAAATTGTGGATTATTTGTTTCATTTCATTATAAAAAAAAAGAGAAAGTAAAGAGAGAGAGAGAGAGAGAGAGAGAGAGAGAGAGAGAGAGAGAGAGAGAGAGAGAAGAGTTACAAAAAAGGGAGTTTGAGAATAAAAAGAAAGAAAGAGAGGTTTTATGTATTCGTGCATTTTTCCCTCGCCGTCGCCACCAACGTTGCAAAGGTATAACTCCCTCCAAACGCAAAACCTCGAGAGCCCATTTTCGGAGTTCGTGGCACACCGGAAAACCGCCTATACACGCCTTTATTGCGCGTGGTGGGATGGGACCCTGGTGCGGCGCCTACAACGAGGCAGGGTCATTTATAAGTACCCTCAAGCGGGGGGAAAGTAAACTGTCTTTTTAAACATGTGCACTCGAGGACCCCATATACGCCTTTATTGCACGTGGTGGGAAGAAAGTACACGGCCGCGGTGTCTAAGGGCGCATATCATATATGCCTTTATTGCACGTGGTGGGAAGGCTAGTCTCCCAAAATTTTCCCTAAACATGGGAGACGCCGGGAGGCTGCCAAAATTTTGTCTGAAAAAGACAATGACTTGGAATAAATACTGGACATTATTTGTACAGCAGGGGACATAAGAACATGAACTCAAAAATGACTTGAACAATTTGAATAAAATTTGAACAAATAAAGAAGAACAAGACTTATGATTGCAATAAAATTTAACTCAAATGAATATTAAATGATTATGACATTCAAAATTAAATGAAGTTGAATATAAGAGGATAACATTGAATTGAAATTCATCTAAGAATGAAAATTGCAATCAAATATCAAATGATCAAAATGAAAAATTCATAAGGGATGTGTAACATCCAAGCATCATGTGCCAAAGCATAATTATTCAAGCAATGATCAAATGGAATGCTTATGAGCAACAATACTAGGACCTTCAAATGAACATTAAGATGGTCACTTTGGTTATTTAAATTCATTCAAATAAATATCATGCAAACAAATAAGGATTTATGCATAAATTAATCATAAACCTTAGCATGAAATTTTTTTTTGGATGATTATACTTGACTTATAAGAGTCATGTGGATTGGAATAAAGACATTGATAATAAAATCAAGTTCATTACACTTTATTGTAAATCACCCTTGAAGGCCAAGAACTTACGAGTGAGGATTTGTTTGCAAATAATAAGAAGATTGTGAAATTACGATATGGGGGCCATTAGATCTTACATATCATTCACAACATCAAACATGATGTATCCTCAAGCAACAAAAAAAAAAAGAAATTACAAGAGATGTGACAGCCCCACCTACAAGTCACCATGCAATAGTCCTCGATGAATGTTATGGCTAACACAAGATAAAGAACTATTTGTAAAATGACAACTAAAGAGTGGCGAAAGGAGGTTGGTACACTTACAAGTAGCAAGCATCAATCGACAAGTAGAGTACCCGTTCTCTCATGAATGACTGTAGTAGACAAGCTATAGAGCTGAAAATCTCCCTACGACCGAGGCCAGTTTTCTTACAAGCGTACAAATTGGTCCTTATGAACGTCGAAAGACATGCGAGCAAAATGTGAAGGTCCTCCAATTAGATATATCACTCTCCTACAAGTAAAAAATGGAGAATAAGCTTCATCCTGCAAGCTACAATTTATTCATGAGGATGATGGAAGATCTGTAATGCTCAACATGTCTCATACACAAGTAATAAAATTACAAAATGGATAAACATAAAGGAGTGTGATAACGCTTATGTTATCAACAACAATCCGGTGTCCAGAAAAATACATTGATGAAGTATATGAAACCACGTCCTAAATTTGAGTTCAGTGTACAAGCAAAAGCTTGTGATGAATGTAAAGATACTCATACAACCCATACTAAGATAGTGGCAAGTGAAAACATCATTCTTCCACAATCAGGAGATTCATTAGTGCATTATAATCAGCCTATAGAAAATAATAATTAGTTCACGACAATCTATAAGTACAAGGCAACAAACTAATCCATAAGCTGCTATATAACATGCATATACATCATAGTTTGTGTACACATAGGTACACAAGGGATAAATACAATCACAAAATCAGCACGGGCCCTGGCGAGCGTGTTATAACAACACATATGATGCCCAGGGATGCTGCGTGGGTTAGTAAATTCGAACCCGAACCTCCTAAGTAGGAAAAAAGGAGTCGACATTGTATAATTACAAAATGCCCCCAAATACTCGCATGGGTCCCGACGAGCATGTTATTGGTACACACGTGACGTCTAGGGATGCTGCGCAGGTCAATAAGTGAATTCAAGTTCGAACCTGATCCTTCCATGCGGATTAATAGGAGTCAACAGGGTTCGAACCATCAAACAAATATACGGTTGCGGTGACCGATATATTTATTTTAATACATTCATATTAGGTCTTCAAGGCATATAGAAATGAGAATTCACTAACAAAGGCATAAAACCTATGATACCTGATCCCCTATCAAAAAGCTGATAGGGTCAATAGGGTTCAAGTTTTAAATGAAAATGACCCAAAAATATCCCGATGATGGCTGCGTTGAATGCATGATCTCAACTGGAGCGGTTCACAAACACTTTTCAATGCCATTCAAACTCCTCAAATACCCATAAAAATCCAAAACTCCATAAATACCAAACTCAAAAAATATTTAAAATTCAAAATTCAATCCATGAATCACTTAAAATAAAATTCATCCACTCTGGTCAGCAGTTTGCCGAGGTGGACAAATTAAAATTTACTTCAGCTCACAAAGAGCTAAATGCTTGATCGAAAATATCACTAGGATCCATTCTCAAACAATCTCCTAATAGTAAGGACGTGGTACGTGTCCTCTAACTGACAGTTTTATCGCCAAATGGAACTACTGAATAAACGGTTATGACCCGGGGCCCTCTGATCCGAGTGGTTTTGCCACCAAATTGCACCACAAAATACCAGTTATGGCTAGAGCCTATACGCTCCTTAGTGGCATCAATTCTATGAGATATGAATCAATAGGATATCATCGATGGGGCACAAAGCCCTCTGTTAGCTAAGGTGGATTCAAATTTGTCCCTTTAGGCAAATATTCACTCCAGGTCTACAAGGTCCCCTTGGATGAAGCAACCCATGGCTGCCGACAAGGATCCTTCTGTCAGGTTGATCGACTACCTCCTTTGACTAAGTAGACCAGGGAACACGATGGCTCGGGATAACGAAACCATGGGATCTTGATCAGGTCCATCATCCATTTCCCCACCATCTGCTTTAAGTGCAAATGGTGAATTTCTACTTTTAAATATCAAATCTCCAAACTCTTCAAACTTCTAAATTTTAAGCCCATTGATGCTACTATATGCCATATGTAGGTATTTCCTACGTATCTGATTAACGACTAGCCTTAATCTCGTGATCGGAGAGGTAATTAACTATAGAGTCTTGCGCCTATAGGAAATCAGAACTCAGATCATAAAGTCCTCACAAAATGAGGGCAAAATCTCTGGGTATGTCTTATCTACAAACCTATTTGCCTTCCAAAATTTACCCCAGAACTTAATTCTGTTAAAACTCCCTCACCAAAGAAAAAGCAAATAAATGAGGCAGAGGCCGCGGCCGAATTTTTGGAGCCCATAGTTTAAAAGAGCAAGAGGTTGGATGTTTGTTATACAATATTTTTTATTCATGAATTTTGCCCAAAGAGATTCATTATTCCTAAGTTTCCACCATAATATGAAAGAAAAACTTTTAACCAAATCATAAATGGACCTGCAAGACTACCACCCCTCTAAAAATAGGTCAGTATAGGTACCACAATTGAACCAAAGCATCCTTTTAGAATTATCAATGGAGCCCCAAAAAAATTTATTTAAAGATTTCTCCAAGCTATCAAAAATACCTAAAGTTGGATTAATGATTTGAAGGAGATAGATAGGCATAGAAAACAAAACGCTCTTAATGAGAATAAGTCTAGCCCCCATAGAGAGAAATTTAAATTCATAGGCATAGAGCTTCCTATTAACGACAGTACATATATTATTAAATAAAAAAAGACTTTTTACAGCCTTTATACAAAGGAGTTATATGATAACATATGGTTAAAACATGATTGCAAAAGTTAATGCATAATTTAATATTCTCAAAATGCAGCAGAGACATTCCTTTGCCACCAATGGAATAACATTTGCTATTATTAAAATTAAGTCCACTTTCCCTTTCAAAAGTAGAAAGAAAATTCTTGACATTCTTAACACAATCATTGGAACCATTACAAAAGATGATTGATAACCCAAAGTCATAATCGCTCTAATTTGACTATAAGGTTTACCTCTATAATTCAAGTTTACCTTCAACTCCCTCTCTAGTATTATCAAAAAGAGGAATATCATAAACAAAGTGCATACCTTCACAACAAAGCTCTACAGCAAGGTGACAGTTTGACATGTTTACGAATTTGGATGAAGAAGGGAAAAAAGGAAGAAAGATGAATACCTTTGCAACGACAAAGTGCCCGTCGGAGGTAAAGGAGGTGTGACTTCGGATGTGATAGAAGAAAGATGAGGAGGTGTGATTTTGAATGTTACATGGAGGAACATCATTGAAGGAGGTGATGCGATAGGAAGGAACAATATCGTAGGAGGCAAAAAAATTATTTAGTGACTATAGCCGAGAATGTGTGGAGGCAAAGTCGAAGGAGAGTCGAAGGGCAGATGAGATAAGTTAAAGAATCAAACAAACAAATGAAACGAAAGCACAATCTATCAATTAGATAGGGTAGTTTGCATTAAATTTGCTGTAAAATTGTGACAGAATTTTCACCGTAAACATACGGCGGAAATTCTGCAAAAAACAAAACATCAAAAATTTCCATCGTAAATCTGTCACCATTTTTGACAAAAAATAATCCGTCGTAAAGTTCACTGAAAATCCACCACAAATGCTAACTTTCTAGTGGTGAGGATTATTGTTTGGCGTAGCTGAGCAAACCAGAATCAAATTGGGATTTTGCGTCTATCATTGTAAGTAACTTCTATTTATAATTGAATAAACATAAATTTCTTTGTTATAGGTGCAATTTATGCTCATTTTATTCCATGACTTTAAGAGTAAAGCCACCATCCACTTGAGCATCCTCATCTTTGCATCATTTAACTTAATATTATGCTCCTCTTTTAATGGCAAACATTCTGCACCATGAAGCATTGCTGGTCTAACCATTTCTTATAGAATATTCCATTTAATTCTAGGGGGGGCTTTTCTATCATACAACAAACCTAATGCATTCCTCAACTTCAACCATCCAACTTGAATTCAGCTAAGAATATCTCCATATATTTCACCATCACTATGAATAATAGACCCAATCTAGTCGGGCAACGATGGTCGGGGAGACCATAGTATGGAGAGACCAAAGTCGACAGGCGACGGAGGTCACACTACAGGAAAATCGTCCATTACTGGCATAATTTCCGACGAATTTTCAACGGATTATTTAAAAATATTTCCGACAAATTTTCAAGCAGATTTTCCGACAGCTTTTCCAGCTAATATATTTCTGGCGGATTTTCATACGGAGACCAAAAATCTCTGAAAATATAATTCATTAATAATTTTATAGTTTATTTTAATTAATTAGTAATTTAATAATATATTTTAATTAATTATTAATTTAATAACATAATTTAAATAATTGTTACTTAAATAACTTATTTTGATAATCGATTAAAATAATACTCTTAAATTAATTAGTTTTAATTCTAATATTTTATTGATTTTAATATAAATAAAAAAAAGTTATCAATTAAAACACTTTTGCATGAACGACATGGTGGTCAGACTGGTGGCGTGAGGAGTGCGGGGGAGGACCTCGGTTCAATTCTCATGGCGGATAGGCACAGCTTGGCGAACCGCGATGGGAGTGGGCTCAACGCGACAGGAGCGGGCTCACTTGGGCAAGGGAACCAGACCCAATAGCGCGGACAGGAGCGGGACCACCTGGCGCGGACGTGAGTGAGCTCACAGCGGATTGGTGCCTCTGGTCGCGGGAACCAGGCCAGCTAGCGTATAATTTTTTTTTTTTAAAAAAAAGTTATTTTATTTATTTCGATGGAGAAAATTTTCTGACAAGTTTTTTTCGATGGAAAGGTTTTCCGACGCTCGATTTACCGTCGAAGATGTTTCGTCAGAAATCTGCCGAAAATTTTCAAAATCCGCTGAAAACTTTATAATTTTCCATCGGAATTGCATGACTTTCTTATAGTCGAGAAGACCGTAGTCAGGTGACGGTGGTCGAGATGACCATATTTGGCTGGTGATGGAGGCCCAAAAGACCGTTGTCTGATAACTATGGTCGAAAGGACTATAGTCATGCGATAGAATTCAGAAAGACCGTAGTTAGGCAATACAAGAGGAGCTTGGTGGCAAGAGAGATTTCAGTTTTCTGGAAGTAGCATGACTAGTAAATAGAGAGAATATTAAGGGCACGTTGTAAGTTGTTTGAATGGATGGATGATATCGATTCCCTTGATTATAGGCCGTTCATCAAGTTTTTGAGTGCTTTAATGATGTCAGAATTCGACGATCTTGGACTCGCTGGATTCATCTCGTCGATCCGCCCTATTCGACTATAACTATGTCACATTTGGAGATCATTTGATCATATAATTTATGATTTACCTTTCAAATATACTTTGGATCCTCGATTTAGATCTATTTGGGCTTGGATTGAGTCAAATTTCATGTCGTTGGATTCATATTTTCGAGACATTCAGTTTGACTATGAATTTGCTAGAATCGCAGCTAAGATGGTCTCTAGTTTAATTTTTGAAATTTTCTGCTTAATTTTGCTTCGAGGTTCGTGCCTAATCAAGATAAAATTTTGATATATATCAATAATAATAATTATTATAACATATAGAACTAACAACATAATCTTAAATGGCGGCTTTAGTGCTCAAAATCGAAATTAAAATTTAATAAAACTGATATGAAAGCATATAGCCGTCTCTCATGGAATTAGTTAAGTTGTTTTACTTGAGGAATTAGTCAAATGTAAGAGGCGGGCTCAGTGACGAGTTGCATGGAGTGAAAGGAGGAGATAGGCAACGGCAAATACAATATATAGCTTTGGCCATATATTTCCAATATCAAATGAAGAATACTCTCAGAGATTTCTGCTTAAATCAATATGATTTTCTTTCGAGAATTAGTTATGCTCTTTCAACAATATCTCCTCCAACTATTCCTTTTCCATCTTCTCGCCGCCATCGGCCTCGTGGTGGGAACAATGGTGATTTTTTATGTGCAGAATCATAATTTCAGCTGGATCTCCTTCTTCGCCGGGGAAGACAGTGTTTTTGAAAAACGCGACGTTGAATTCTCAAAGACAAAAGAGTTTTCCCGACAGAGGCCGTGTAACCCTCCGCCGATGAGGGATGGCCGGACGACGAACTTGGCGAATTTTCTTCAGTCGAGGTACTGCTAGCTAGTACTTAATGATTATAAATTTACTGATAAGAAATCTGTCAGCTCGCCGTTGCCGAGCTCAAATAATTAATTCTAACTTTAAAATGTCGATCATATTGCAAATTTATTATAACTTTATAAAATTTTGAGCAATCATTTATATGAATGATTATATTAGTTATTATATGCTTATCGTTAGTGTTTTCTCTCTTCATTTTAGCATGGCTGATCAATTCAAAAAACAACTTTCTTGTTTGGAGGAGAACGGAGAAAGAAATGCTCACAAGATTTCCTTACAGAGGAAATCTGCTTCTCTTTTTTGGTAATTATTTCTTGTCACTAATTATCTCTTTTTTTTTTTAGTTCCTTAATTTTTAATTTTTTAATTTCTTAATTTTTATATGTTAATTAAAGATCATAAATAATAAATTTTTATATATTTAATTATATGCATGAATAATTTATCTATATAATTTTATAATGTGAATTTGTTATATAATTTATTTTAAAAAAATATATCTAAATATCTAACATAAAATAGTAATAATTTATATTAAATTTATGCTTTTATGCAAATTAAACTTTGATTAAAAATCAAATTTAAAGATTAAAGATATTTAAATTTAAAGTTATAACTTATAACAATATTATGCTTGAACTCAATTTAATTTCCAACAAGAGAAAGCCATGGGAGCTCTCATGGTGGTATTGGCGGTGGTTTTGGGTAGAGAGAGAGAGAGAGAGAATCATGAATATATATATATATATATATTTTAATATTTTAGATATTCTAAACACAATAACAAATTATTTTTCTGTAGAATTTTAAAATAATTAAAAGGTTTCATGGAATTCTATAACAAAATATTAACTTCATTTATCTTAATGAGAGAAAATTGTATGCTTCTTTAAAAATATACATAAATTCTTAAAAATATATAAATTTTTACAGAAATTATATTATGATTAAACTATTTTTTTAAAATTTGAAGTCATTAGAAAAAAAAAAAAAAGGAAAAATTAAATATTTTGATCAAATCTAAGTTTAACAATGCATTTTTCCCCCCTTAAAACTGATAGTCAGTAACCGAATCATCTCAGCACATGGCATTGTCTAGCACTTTCATACTCTCCAGGCGTTCTCAGCACATGGCATTGTCTACCATTACAGTGCCCACTTACATGTGCCACGTGTCTCCAACAAACTACTCTATATATACATGTTACTGTACACAGTTACTCATTGAAGAAAATGAATTCATAAGCTCTCGCTTTCTCTAATCTGTTTTCCTCTATTCTTTGTTTTCTGTAAGTCTTCATGGTAACAGAGCAGGTTTTTCGTTTCTGAAGTCCCGCTCTTCTTCAATTTATCATGAGCTCCTCTACTGTATCTCCGTTGCCTGAATCGGCCACCTCCGATGTCGCCGTCTCTCTTACAGACAACACTCCGATTCCTGCACAGCTAAAATTCTTGATGGCAAATATCAAGAACATTGTTGCAACTCCATTAACAGCCGAAAATCATCCTATATGGAGATCTCAAGTTCTTAAACTGTTTCGTGCGAATGGTTTTGAAGGTTTTTTAGACGGATCGTCTTCTTATCCTGACAAACTGTTTTCAATTCTAATCCTCAATATGCTGCTTGGGTTTTGATTGATCAAAACTTAGCAGCTGCTCTATATTCCGTTATTTCACCAGCATTACTTCCATATGTCTTGTCGTTGGATTACTGTACAGACATTTGGACAACAATTGCTCGACGACTCCAGTCATCAACTCGTTCGCGGATCAGTCAACTGAAAAACGTGTTATCTCAGTGTGCGATGAAAGATCAAACCATGGCTCAGTATCTTCTCAAGATTAAATCCATCGTCGATTCTCTTGCTGCAGCTGGTGCTTCGGTTGATTCTGAGGATATTATTCATCACACATTAAATGGTCTACCCACCTCATATCAGGCATTTAAAACTGCAATTCGCACAAATCTCCAACCATTGTCATTGGATGATCTCTACACCTTATTGTGTAGTGAGGAGCTTAACTTAGCTCATGAAGTCACCCGTAATCTCAGTTCTCTTCAGTTATCGGGTCAATCTACTGCTCTTGTGGCACCAAGAACGCGGGGTCGAGGACGATCAAACTCGTTTCGCAACCGTTCTTCCTTCAGCTCCAGACCACCGCAATCACCTGTGCCGTCTACTCGTGGAGGCCGTATTCCAAGACCGTCTGTCACATGCCAGATTTGTGGCAAATTGGGTCACTCAGCTGTGAAGTGTTGGTATCGCCATGATTCTCAGTATAATACCGAACAATCTTCTGCTCTGTTCACGCCAGATTCTGCTCTCAATTCACCTGAATGGTATCTAGATAGTAGAGCTTCTTCTCATCTTACGTCCGATCCTAGCTACATTCAAGCCTCTCAACCATATACTGGGTTGTTTTGATTAAAAAAAAATATATGTTTAAGTATATATAACTATTTATATATAGTTTTAAAAAATATTTAATTTTCTTTGGGATTATTAAATTTTGAATTTTAAAATTGAATACGTCATTATGAACGGTATATCACCTTGGGAGGCGATCATATCATTCCCTAATGGGTTCAAATTTTAGAATTTTAAATTTATCTGAATTATTATAATCAGACTCAAGGGGAAACAACATATGATCTCAAAAGATCATAATGAAATTCAATCGATTGTCTGACTATGATAATTCGGATAGAAGATCATTAATATCATAATCAAAACTACAATAATAATTGATATATCTATCCGAAGAAAGAAGGTATCAATTATTATCGATCGTTCGAAAATGACGATAATGATCGTTGTATTTGATTTTCTCTAAGAAAATTAATTGAGGTTTTGAAAAAGTTAATTTTGAAAATCAATCCTGGGTTTCTAAATCTCCTACGAGCGCAAGCCCTCGTAGTTAATTATATCGTAGGAAATCAAAATTTCCTACGAAAACTCTCGATTAAAATAGCGGTGTAAATTTTATTTAGATTTTCAAAGCTGGATGTCAGAGGAAGAAAATGGTAGGAATTTCAAATGGGATTAGTTCAAAATTGAAGACTTATTTTCAGGATCAAAGGAAGAGTAGGGAGTGTTTTTAAGATTCTGAATTACTTCAGAAAACACTCAAATCTATCTTAAGTGTTGGGCTTAAATTTGATTGAAAGAGATTTAATATTTAAGTGATCAATTTTATTAGAAAGTTAGGATTCAATTCCCGGAGGTTGAGGTCTTATAGCCCGAGCCAGCCTCAGAACCTAAGTCTAAATTGGGTACTAAAAAGTGACCCGAACCTAGCTAGTGCAATGCGAATCTGGTCTTACCCCGGCCTGGATTGGGGAGCCAGCTAAACCACCTAAACGATTTAAAATCATGTGTCCGGTCTTTTCATGTTGAGTGGTAGGGACGTTATTTAAGAAAGGTATTTGAGAACGGGACCGACATCTAGAGCGGATCCTAAATGGTCCCTTAAATTTATGTTGGGTTTGATGCCTAAGCAAATGCAATTAAGGATTTAAAGGTTTTTAAATTAGTTGCTAGTATGATGCATGCTAATCGACTCGATTAAAAGATTGAATTTGAATGAATGCTATGAAATGAGGACTCCCGGCGGTCCTGGGATTATTTTTTAAAACGTTAGAGTTTCTATGTGAGCTTAAAGTTTTTAATTTGATTTAAGTAGAAAAATTTTATTAAGTCCTTAAGAGCCTACAATCGGATTCCAGGTCAAATCAAAATCGACATGCAGGTAAAAAGACTAGAAAAGCAGGTATCTCTAATGCGCAATCAATTTAAATAAATCAATCAAATTAAATATATCAAATTGAATGTCCGTAGGCAAGTGCCCCTTATTATTACATCTCGAAAATTACAAGAAATTAAAGTGGCCGGGCACCACTGACTACAACCCGGATTTCTAATCCTAAATCAAATAATTTTGAGACTTGGGATTCTTCTCGTTGTCCAATCCTTCATCTTCTCACGAACATCTTGATTCGTCAGTTCAAGATATCCAAATGGAAAGAAACTCCCTCTTGATCGAGGTGTTATCTTTCCTCTTTGGATATTTGCAAAATATCCTAACTTGAATTCCAAATGGAAGAAGACTCTCCCCTTTAGGGATGTCTTCACCTCTTTGGAATTCAAATTGGATATTTATATCCCAATCTCAAACCATTTTAAATAAATACAACCATATCAAATCAAATTTACATTAATAATAAAAAAATCTAGACTCAATCCTGCAAGGTTATCCTAATAATCAACAGTTATATTTATAATCCCAAGCAGTTAATATTCAATCTCAAGCAGTTAATATTCAAAATTTAAATGCTCAATTAACTACAAGATAAAATGCAATAAATAAATAAACAATCACATCAATCCTAGGCTAGCAAACAGCATGCAGTGAAAACTCGAAAATCCGGCACACAGCTGCAAAAAGTAAACACCGGCCTAGCCTAAAACAAGAGTTGGTGCTCCTAGCAAACCATCTACAGTGTGTGATATAAGCTGTGTGGTTTAGATATGTCCTAAATAGGATTATTGGCTAGAGTTATTTAAAGTTCGATTAGTTGAAAGGCTTAAGGTATTTAAGTTTGAATTCAAATATTAATGGCTTAAGGTTAATTTTAAGATTTATTTAATTATTTGTTGGATATCACCTTTGTTTCACACCGAGGCCGTGAAGTTTATTTCACCTTCCTTAGGGCTAAGTTAATAGCTCGTAGGCCTGGGTTACCCAGTGGTACCCGGTATAATTAAATGGCTTAAGTTGATTAAGGCTTAAGAATTAATGAATTTTTATTAGAAATGTTTGGTTGTTGATTTTTAAAACTTGATTAATTTAAGTTTGCCATTAATCGATTCGTGGCGTTGTGCCACCAGGCTCGAGGAACCAGCCTCCTTAGGACACTTAGCCCCGCAGCCCGGAGTAGTCCAGCCGATAAACCAAATTAATGTAATTAAAATAGAAGTTTTAAAAGGTTAGATAATTAATAATTAATCTATTTTTAAGGTTTAATACCCCTTAGAATCCATTCGTGGCGTTGTGCCACCAGGCTCGAGGAACCAGCCTCCTTAGGACACTTAGCCCCGCAGCCCGGAGTAGTCCAGCCAATAAATTTCATCTTTAGGATGGTTGTTGTGTTTTAAAAGGTTTGTTGAGTGTTTTAAACATTAAGTTAAAATTTTCTGGAATTTCAAATTAATCTTGAATTTTATGAGTTTTTGAATATTTTAATCATTTAATTAAGGGGTTCAAAAATTGACTTTTTGATTAAAGTTAAATTCTGGACAGCTAGCATTTTATTAAAATACTAGACCTCACTACGATCAGTTAGACAGTAAGTACGTTGAAATCGGATTTTTCTACATTTTATTACAAAGGTTTGAAGTTTTGAACTAGTTTTGAACTATGGTTTGACCAATTTGTTGACTTTTTGAAATATTACAGATTTCTGGAATTTAATATTTTTAATAAATATTAGACCTTATTAGGAGTTGAATGCAAGTGAGTTTAGGTGATTTGGATTTTTCTGGAATTAGTTATGAAGGTTTGAAGTTTGGGTAATTATTGAATTTTTGAAATTACTTAATTAGAGGGCCATTTTGTGATTTTGCTCCAAATGAGGTCCCCACTCATTGAAATCAGCTCCAAAGGTCAGGAACGACCTAAGGAGAGATTCCCAAGTGTTTGGGACATTTTTGGAATTTTTAATATTTATTAATTAATTTAAAGCTTAATTAAGTAAGAGATTAATCAATAAATAATTAACAAAATAATTATTCATTGATTAATCAATATTCCCCAAACATTTCTATTCAATTATTCAATCCATGTTTAAAATCCCAAGGGATCTCTCAAATATTTAAGGATTTAAAAATATATGTAATTTTAAAGTAAATTTTAAAATATATAAATGCATATATATGTAAATATATATTTTTTTAAAATAAAATAATTGAAAATATTATTAAGAGAAATTTTGAGGGGTTGAGAGACCCACTGATTTTCAAAGTTATTATGAAAATAATTTTTAATTTTCAAAATATTTAATATAATATTAATTAAATATTAATTAAATATTAAGGATTTTAAAATAATTCAAATAAATCAAAATAAATTGAGTTTTAAACTTTGAAAATAGTTTTAAATTAAAATATTTGAAATTCTAAAAATATTGATATATTATTTGAATCTTTATGATTTAGATTGAATTTGATCGGAATTTTTGAAGTTTTGAAGCAATTTAAAAGAATTTAAAATAATTCAAAGTTAATTACCATTTAAGATAATATATAAATTAAATCTAATTAAACATTAGTTGTTTTCTAAAATTTTAAAATTATTTAAAATAATTTTCAAATAATAACTTTAAAATTATTTAAATTTTAAGATTGATTAAATGTTATTAAATGTTTAAATGTTTAAATAATTCAAAATTCATTAAAATATATAAAATATCTTAAATTAACTTTAATTAATTATTTAAAAATGATCTCTGATTATATTAAGAAATAATATTAAATTTTTATATTTTGAAATATTTTAAGTTAGATTTAATATTTATTGAATTTAGTTTACTATTAATTTAAAATTGTCAAGTATTTGATAATCAAAATAAACTAAAATATAATTTAATATTTTAAATTAATTCTAATTTTAAATTAATATGTTTAATTTTCTGGTAATATTAATGTAAAAATAATTAGTTTTAAATTTTTAAAATAATTTTAACTATTTTTTTTAAGAAAATTGAATTTAAAATCATTTAAAAAAAGAATTTCCAATCATTATCAATGATTGAAGGCTGATTGGCGGCAGGTGCCACGCGGCAGCTCTGGATTGGTGGACCAAAACGCGCGGCGGCCCCACGCGCTTTTACTTAACCCAGTCAGCAAATCCTCCCATCCGTTGGATCAACCGCGGTTTGGGATCAAAGGCTGAGATTAATTTCCGCGGTTTGATCTCATGAAGAAAGATCAGACGGCGAGATCTTGATCCCGCGATTCCAAACGGACGGCCCAGATGCGGCCGAGCGAAGAAATCGAGCGCTGACTCGAGTATACGGTCTGATCAACGCGCGAAGCGGCTCGATCGGAACCGTTGATCAAGAGATCAACGGTCTAGAAACGGCGGACCTGAACTGAGCCGCGAGAGCACCCTAGAAGGTGTTTTTTGGCTCGTTCAGGCGATCCAGACGATGAAACGTTTTGAAATTTTAAACCAAGATAGCCTAGATGAACAGAAATAATGGGGAGTATTTTATTTTACTTAAAATGAGCTTAATAAAAAGATAATTAAACTAGTGTTCCTAGACCTAGGGTTTCGATTTATACCTCATTTAATGGACGGATTAATCCTTTTAAAGGCGTGTTGCATTTGTTGACTGTCCACGCTCCATTTTGTAGAAGACACCACGGTCGGAGGAGCTATGGATCGAGCTGGAAAAGACCTAGACGTGGCTAGCCTTCGGTTTGGCGGACAACTCGCCGGCGGCAGCCTCCAAACGCCGGATTCCGGCCTGGGGGATGAATAGGGATTGTTTAAATCCTGAAGGAGCAATAATCTCCTCTGGAGAGGCTGAGTATGGAGAGATAGGGTTTGATGGATAATGAGGGCTCCAAAGGAGGTTTTGCCCTATTCAATTGTTCCAAAGCCAAATGAAAGGCTGTGATTGAATGGGAAGGCTCCTAGGATCAAGCCACCTGTCCCTGGGGTGGTTAGGGGCAGAGGATCAAAAGGACAAAGGACATGCCACTTGGAAAGCTTGTTTTGTCACATAGCAACCATGTGGGATGACTAGGAGCCATTTGATTAAAATCCAAGGGCTGTGATAGGTCCTAAGAAGGTTCTAGAGGGTTTTAAAACTGCTGGAGTGGAGTGGGTTTGAAAGGATTAATTTAAACATATGAACTTAATCATTTTAAAGGAGTTTTAAAGGTTTGTTGACCAGTTTGACTGGTCAACAGTCAGTTTGACTGCCTAGGTGGCATGTGGGAAACCCTTGAGTGCTGGTTGAGAAAGTTTGGAGAGGTAGGCTAGCTTGAGTCAAGCCAAATGAAGGTTTAAGCCTCTTAAAGGGGTTTGTTGACCAGTCAACTGGTCAACCCAAGGTGAGGTGGCAGCCAAAACTATTTGAGAAATTAATTAAAATAGCCTTGAAAGGGTTTGACAAAGATTTACAACCATTTGGAATTTAATTCAAAGTGAAAGGGCTTAAGGGTTGATTTTGGTCAAGCTAGGTTGACTGGGTCAACCAGGTGGGTCCTAGATTTGGAAACGGGTTCAATCAATTCAAAATAACATTTTGAGTCTACTGGATGTGATCCCAAGGTCTAAGGAGGTCATTTGGTTCAAAATGCCTGTTCGGACCCTTAAAGGGCCATTTGGGTCAACTAGGTTGACTTGGTCAACTAGGTTGACCCAAGGCCTGGGAATGAGTCCAACAAGTTTGAAATGACATTTGAAACTTGCTGCAAGTGATTGCATTCAATTCGGAGTTCATTTGGTTTGAAATCACCGTTTGAGCCCCATAGGGGTATTTTGGTCACTTTGACCCCTGGTCAACTGGGGGTCAAAGTGGGTCTACCAAAATGTAGTTTAAAGTTTAACATATCAAGATTAAAGGTCTGGAAGTGACTAGAGGCTTTGGTGAAGGCTTTAGGGTCAGAATCTTCAAAGTGAAAGGTCCAGTGGCATAGGCTGTAAATATTTGAAGGTTTTACAGCCTATGGAGTTTAATTAAGTTTCTGAGGTTAGAGACCTCGGAATGGGCTCAAATTTGGAGGGTTGCCTCCAGACACATGTCCCATCAGTACGCAACTGACGGACTCTGAATCGGAGGTCATTTAACTGGGTTTCAAAGTGTTTGAAAATTCAATGGAAAAGGCCTTTAGGACAAAATCTTTGGACCTTGGATTTGGCTTGATTGACCTAAGATCTAGGTAGATCCTAAGGTCTGAATATATCTTAAAGTTAGGAATCTAGAAGGATCCTAGAGCCTAAGAAATTCCTAGAACTTGGAGTCTAGAAGGAGTTTAAGATCTAGAGTAGCTCCTAAGGTCTAAGCTCTAGAAGAATCCTAGCATAGATCCTAAGGTCAGGATTCTAAGAGGATCCTAGAATTTAAATTAATTTTGAAATTAAATTGATTTAGGATCAGGAGTAGTCCAAAAATGAGGTCAACATGGGTCTAGTCAAGTCATCATGGGAAATGGCCAAACTCTTCCTATTCACAATACCGGTAAAGGGCTCCTTCCAACTCCGGCAGGTAATCTGCAACTTTCCTCTCTTCATCATGTTCCGAATCTCTCGTTTAACTTACTTTCAGTTCATCGTCTTACTCTTGACAACTCATGTGACGTTTCCTTTTCTTCTACTGGTTATCTCATTAAGGACCGGAAGACACAACAGCTTCTTCTTTAGGGTCTGTGTATTAACGGGCTTTATCCTCTTCGCATTCAGCAATCACCTTCGTCATCTACTGCTAATCTCGCACTTCTCTCCGTTCAGTCTGTACCTGATCTCTGGCATCACCGGTTGGGTCATCCGTCAGCTTCTACGTTATCTTGTTTAGCTCATACTAATTATGTAATTTCTACTTTTAGTTCTACTTCATGTAATACATGTCGGTTAGCAAAAAGCCACCGATTACCTTTTTCCAAATCTAGTTCTCGCTGTAATACTCCTTTTCATATTATACACTCAGATGTTTGGGGTCAGGCCCCGTTACCTTCTATGTCTGGTTTTCGCTATTATGTCTCCTTTATAGATGACTGCACTCATTTTCTTTGGGTAAATCCTTTGCTAAAGAAATCTGATGTGTTTTCCAAATTCATTGAGTTCAAACAGATGATTGAATGTCAATTCAATGCTTCTATTAAATCCTACGTACCAATGGTGGTGGTGAATATGTTAACAAAATTTTTACAGCATTTCTTCAACATTGTGGCATTCTCCATCAATTTACTTGTCCGTATACTCCAGCTCAAAACGGCATTGCTGAGCGTAAACATCGCCATATCATTGAGATGTTACGATCACTTCTTATTGATGCTCGATTACCTAATTCGGATGGCTCTCTTGCCCGTTACAAAGCTCGCCTTGTAGCTCAAGGCTTTAATCAAGAACACGGGTTTGATTATCAGGAAACGTTTAGTCCTGTGGCTAAAATGTCAACGCTGCGGGTATTTCTTCTTGTGGCTCTTCATCACCAGTGGCCTATTACACAATTAGACATATCTAATGCCTTTCTTCATGGGCATCTCTCGGACACAGTTTTTATGAAACAACCTCCCGGTTTCCATGATGTTTTTTATCCACATCATGTGTGTCGCCTCAAGAAAGCCATCTATGGCTTGAAACAGTCTCCACGTCAGTGGTATGCCACCTTGTCAGCTCACCTGCAGGATTTCGGGTTTCAGTTTAGCTTGGCTGATCCGTCTCTCTTAACATATCATTCTGGTACTGTGCGTCTCTATATTCTTATATATGTAGACGATATCTTGTTGACAGGCAATGATCAATCCACTATTACTCGTCTTCTGGCTGCTCTTCATAGCAAATTCTCGATGCGAAACCTTGGTTCTCTGTCCCAATTTCTTGGTATACATGTGACTCCAACTGTTTACGGTGTTCATTTACATCAAGCTAAGTATGCTCAAACCATTCTATTGCGAGCTGGTATGCAAAATTGTAAGCCTGTTATCACTCCTTCTTCTCCTAAGAAGCTCTCGTCATCTACAGACTCTGGTGAATTTTCAAATCCGGTACTTTACAGGCAATTGGCGGGTTCATTACAATATTTGACCCTTACCCGTCCTGATATTGCATTTTCGGTACAGCAAATTTGCTTACACATGCATCGTCTGCTTAACAGTCATTTTGATCTTCTTAAAAGGCTCTTACGCTACATTCAAGGAACACTTCATCATGGTTTACCATTATACCGTGATTCTCTTACATTGCACAGCTATACTGATTCTGATTGGGCTGGAGATTGTTTAGATAGGAAATTAGTGTATGGAAATTGCCATTTCTTAGGCAAATCCTTGATTTCCTGGCAGGTTAAAAAGCAGCAAACTGTCGCTCGCTCGTCTACTGAGGCTGAATATCGCGCTCTTGCTACTGCGGCGTCTGATATTATATGGTTACGGCGTTTACTTACTGATTTTTCTTCTCCGCCATCTCTGCCTACTACAGTTTATTGTGACAATACTTCTGCTATAGCATTAGCTCATAATCCCGTATTACATGCTCGTACCAAGCATATCGAAGTCGATTGCCATTTTATACGGGATTGTATTCACAAAAATCAGATTCTAGTGCATCATATTAGTACACAGGATCAGCTGGCTAACGTATTCACCAAGGCTTTATCTATTGCTCGGTTTAAGCTTATCTCTAGCAAACTGATTACTGAGCTCCCATCATCTGTTTGACGGGGCATGATAGTCAGTAACTGAATCATCTCAGCACATGGCATTGTCTAGCACTTTCATACTCTCCAGGCGTTCTCAGCACATGACATTGTCTACCATTACAGTGCCCACTTACATGTGCCACGTGTCTCCAACAAACTACTCTATATATACATGTTACTGTACACAATTACTCATTGAAGAAAATGAATTCATAAGCTCTCGCTTTCTCTAATCTGTTTTCCTCTATTCTTTGTTTTCTGTAAGTCTTCAAAAACCACATATGATTTCCTCTTCATAATTTGACATAAGAAACTTTCACCATTAATAAAATAAAATTAAATGTTCAAAATACTCCATCCACTATACACATTATAAGTTCTCTATATATACAAATTACTAAAAAGTTTAATACAATATGTTATTTAGTTATTGTGTACTTATTATTATTTTTGTATTCTTGTCATTTTAGTACTGTTGGTACATTCAGAAGACAATCTACTAAATTAGAGGAGAATTGTCAAAAATATGCTCCCCTGATTATACTTGAGAAGAAGTGTGTCTCTCCTTCGAGGTAATTATATCTTGATGATAACAACTAAGTTCCATCTCTTATTCTAACACTAATTGAGGTATAAATGAGTCTTTAGCTTTATTAATTTTGAAGTTAAAATAGTATTATATATAAATATATAATATCATTTCCGGCGTTTTAATTCATGAACATAGCATCCCATGAAAATGGAGAAATTATTGTGCGGATACAGACGGCATCCGGAGGCGAATTAGAACTTGCCATGTCACCCGATACATGTCGTTACCCAGCCGCGGTACACAACAAACAATTGATGTAGCGAGTTCTTATTTGCCTCTTGACGCAGTCCGTCTCCGCACAGAATTATTTCTCCTAAAATTGAGAATGTGGTCTATCTTTATAAATGAGGAAAATAGTTTTATATTCTGAATTTCAATGCATTTTAGAGTTGTTAAAAATAAAATATAGCAAAATTCAAATGATTTGCATTTGTGTATAGAAAGTAGCTTTAAGAATAAGTAAGAAAGCTGTCCCAATCGAAACCTAAATGCATTAAGATTAGCTATTTTTGAACAAATTTAAGGCTTCGTTTGAGACGGCTTTCTTATTGCTTCTTAAAGCTACATTTTAGTTAAAAAAATTCTTTAAAAAGCAGTAAGATAGCTGTCCCAAACTTAACCTAAGACTCTAATTAATCTATAGTTTTTTGATGTTATTGAGGATTTGATCCTTGGTTATTTTTTATTTATAATATTTTCAAATAATTTTAATTGTGTGCTTATTTTTTATTTTTGTCAATGTCATTTAGTAGTACTGTTGAACCATTCAAAAGAAAATTTTATTGCTTTGAGGAAAATAGTGTAAAAAATGTTCACAAGAGGAAACCTGCAGATTCTCTTCCCAGGTAATTGTTTTTTTGGCCCCAATTCCTTTTTTCATCTCTTATTATATCTTTGTTATCTTATTTCGTTGATGTTATGTTCTTGTCATTTTAGTGGGGTTGCTCAATACAAAAAACTGTCTACTAATGGTGAAAAAGAAGCAGGCATGGTACTGTTAGAGAGGAAAAATGTTTCTCTTTCGAGGTAATTATTTCTTAACACTCAAAATTTTGTTCAATTTCTTTTTCAAAACTATAACTAAGATTAGATTATATTAGTACTTATTACCTCTTTTTTTAATTATTAATTTGACGTTTATATTTTCAAATTTTGTAGCAGGATTAACAAATCTGTGCTGAAAAAGGAGAAGAATTAAGAAGAATTCAATGTGTAAGGCTAAGGTTTTGAAGTTGAAAGAGAACAAGAAGCGCTCTCTCCCTGCAAGCAGTAATTTTGAGTTAAATTGGTATCTAAGCTCTAAAAGATTGAAGGTAGCAGATGATGTATTTAACACAACTTCTTGTATCAGAAATAATGAAGAGGAGAAGTGCGGAGGAGCTAGGGGTGGAAGAAGTAGAAGATTTTATGGAAGTAGAACGACCTATGATGCCTTTGGATTTGCTTATGGATGGTGTCACTAGATTGATGGACAGTTTGAGCCTGGTCGGGGACCTTCATTCAGATATGAGTGTTCATTCAGACATGAGAGTTGATGAAATCGCAAACCTCATGATGGATTTGAATATGGTTGATCGTATGGATATGAGTGTTGATGACATCACAAATCTTATGACAGGTTTAAGCTTGATTGAACACTCATATCACAAAATAGATACTTGTATTGAAGACATTACAAATCTTATGAAAGTTTTAAGTTTGACATGTATAGGAGGAACAATTATTACGTTCTCCGACCGGACGGAGAGAAACGTTCGGTCGGAGGCAAATTCCCGCCAAAAAATGAGTTGTACCGAACAAATACCGAGCAAAACCAAACAATAACGAAGAATACCATCATTTGAAGACCCAATACCGAGTTATACCAGGCTTTACCGAGCAAATACCGAGTTATACAAAAGTTGTACCGAGTTTTTCCCAGAAAAACTCGGTATAACTCGGTATTGGTCTTCAGAGAACTGTATTCCTCATTATTATCAAATAATACCTAGTTGTACCGAGCAAATACCTAGTTTTTTGGAGGGAAATTGCCTCCGACCGGACGTTCCTCTACGTCCTTGCACCGAACGTAATAAAAGTTCGTATAGGAGAGAGTGCTTCTGTATTGAGACTTAATTCATTGATTAGTTCTAGATACTTTTTTTTTTTTTTTTAAAGGATATACAAATTTACATGTTTATGAAATTGATTATATATGTTTTTTTTTAGTTTCACCGACTTTCAAATAAATTTCATAGTAAGCCAAACAAACTTATTAGAATTCTTTCGATGGGATTTTCTCTTTCTTCATAATAAAATAAATTAATAAAAGCTTTAATTTTTAAACTTTAGGTAGGAGCATATATAGGATAAGAAAAAATTTAAATGAAGTTAATTTGGAGCCTTTAAAGAAAAAAAAAAAAAAAAACTGGCTGTTATAAATGTTTTAGCAAGAAGGGTGGAAGATGCTTTATACTAATAACAATAAATGCTTTATTATTATATTAAATAAATAAATAAAATAGTACATATTTAAAATATTAAATATATTTTTTATTTCATATCAAAAAAAATATATATATATATATAAAATTAAAAAATTCAAATGATGCTAGTTGCATGGACAAAACTTTAAATTCTTTATAAACTCTCGAATTTATTTGATCCCATTTATTATTTAAAAATAATAATATTTAATAGAAATCATCATTTCATAAGTACATCAGAAAAATGAAAGATTAATGGATTGATTACATCATGACCGTTAAATATATTTCATGTGCTAAGGATTCGCAATACTACGTGATACATGCAACTATTTGCTGAATGATTGATCAGAAAAGTTCTCTCTTATTTACAAGTTTTAGTTTTTACTGATTTCTCTTGTTAATCTGATTGACTTCTGAAATTGATCAAAAATGACTACAATGGTTCTAAGGAGGCAAATAGGAAGAGGGGAAGACAATTAACTGATCTCTTCTCTTCCATCAAACAAGACTTTCGGGTATGTACATAGAGTTGTACTCAGATCAATCATTGCTAGCTTCACCATCCTCCAAGAGAAAGAGAGATCCACAACTTTCCCTTTCGTGGAGATCCCTCTGGATCTTCCTCTTCCACCATTGAGGTCGGATACAATAAGAAGCTCCACCATGCAAATTTGGTGGTGGAAAGATGCAAAGAAACAAACACTCATTGTAAAGTCAAATGGGATCTTACAAAAGAAGACTGACTTCAGTCATTATTCAACATTCCCTTATGCACAGATCTTTTAAGTATGCGTAGTTTTTTTTTTTTCAACATATTCAGGAAATAAAACTATTTCAAAGTCCTTTTCTTGATAGATCAATGTTAGGTTTTATTTTGGCATAATTTTTTGTTGTTTTTTAAAACAATTTTTTAATAATTTTTTTTAATTAATTAATTTATCTATGTATTCATGTATCTAGGTGGACTTATTGTTGGCCAGTTCTTTGTCTTGATGGCACATTCCTGCTTGGTAAATATCGAGGGACATTATTAACTGCGATCGGTATGGATGTTAATAATGGTCTATTTCCACTTGCTTTTGCTATAGTTGAGTCAGAGTGTAACGAATCATGGATGTTAATAATGATCTATTTCCACTATACATGTTGAAGACACCTGTTGAGCCTCCCACAACAGCATATCCTAGAGCTCGCTCTAAGCGCCTTCTGGTAGGTTCAAATTGAACATACTATAAATTTCTTAGATAAATTTTTTTTTATGAAATAATAACAATTTTTTTGTTAATTTAGAAGGATTTTTTTGGGTACTGAACATGCTTTGCGACAACACTTCAATGGTACAAATGATACACAACAACAGAGGGACATAAACATAGTGACAGAGCTTTGCCATGATTTGCGCAGACAGTTGTATATTCAAGTTCAAGGATACTTTGACGATATAAGTGAGCATAATACACCATTTTCCACGACCCAGGACACTCCTCAGCATTGCAGTGGATATGTTGGACCCTCCTCTTATCCTGATCAAGGGCCCTCTGGGGACCTCTTCAGTAACCAGGTGCCAGCGGATTTGGATGCATATCTCATCCCAGATTTTGTACCAAGCTCCCTTCATACATATGACATAGCTGAGGAAGAAATTGTTGCGGAGGAACAACACATATTATGTCAAAGGCCACGATGACCTCCACAACATTACACTCCAGACACTGATGTATTGCCACAGAGGCCATGTAGGCGACGCTAGTTCATCATTTTATGTATTTCATTATGCTTATGTTATGAATCATTTAAATTATTACCATTTCATTTATGAATCTTTTTTACTTGACTAGTAAATTGCACATGAGTCTATTTAAAACTTTTTCTTATATTTATAATGAAATACTCATTAACTCTAATCATACCCATTCAATACTAATTATTATCTACATTATTTTTAGTATATATATCTAATACATACATTTGTGGTGCCAATCTTTTTATTATAAAATCTAATTTTCAAAAAATAATTATTATTTCATGAGTGTTATATCTAATATCTTTGAATAGTTAAATCTAATATCAAATCTTATAGTCAGAAAAAAATTGATTTACATGTTATTCTTCCACCACTTGTAGAAATTTTTTTTAAACTTTTAAACAATACTCATTAACATTTTTTTAATAATAGGGCTAAGTCGCCCGTTATCTGGGCAACTTATTAATATCTACATTTCATTGTCTACTCAGCATAATAACTATCTGATTCAACTAATCCTTGTCAGCATAAGTCGCATGTTAAACAGGCGATTTTGCCTATGTTTAATTTTTTTTAAACATACTTAAATTGTTAATACAATTTATAATCATGCTTATTCTTAAAATTTTCCCCATTAACACTAATAATGATAGATCTTATTAATAACAACATAAATGCAATTTGTCAACAAGTTCATTGGTTGATTTAGGATCTAGCACTAGCACCCACTGACACTCGCCATATCCAATCAACACTAATGTTAATGCTCATAATTGCCAATAAAGTTAACTGTTACCATGAACAACAACATTGATGCTCGACATCACTAATAGGGTTTACATCTACCATCATCACTAACATTAATGTCACCCTACCTAAATAAGGTGGACGCACACCATCATCACTAACATTGATGTATGTTGTCCCCAATAAGTTTGATGCCACCTTCAGCAACATTGTCGATATTCACCATCATAAAAAAGGCCAACGACAAGGTTGAAACCCATCCTCAATTCCAATGCCAATGCATAACATTTCTACCAATATCAATTCTTAGTTGCTAGCCTCCTTTAATATAAGAAGAATGAACAAGCATACCTCCAAATTTTCTTGGTGAAAACTCAAATGCTTATGGCTACTCTAACTTTCATCATGGAAGCTTTATTTCATAATGAAATTCATGTCAACTATATTGTTTCAAGCCTTTTTTAATAACATGAAAGGGTATTATTTATAACCTACAACTCACACTAGCAGGATTATTTCAGCTGGGTCATGTCCAACGATTTTTCTCCATCTCAAAATCTTCATGTAAATTCTCATATCTCTTATGTGCTTTTCCCAACTGATTTTTGTGTATACAAAATTTGTCGGCCTCCTGCAGAAAACATTATTTGCATAGAAAAATGTCGACCATAACCTATGGGTAGATCTAACGCACAATCACATCAATTCCTAGAGTGCAATAAAAGTAAGCAAACATATCAACAATTTAATTCACAGCATGCAGTAAAATCTCGAAAGCCCGGCACATAATATAAAAATAAACACTGGCCTAGCCTAAGTCTAGAAGTGGTGCCCTAAAAAATAATTCTATATGTGTGTAAAGGTCTGTGTGGCTGGGGTAGATCCTAAGCTTGGTAGTTAGTTAGAGTTACCTAAAATTCAGATTTGTTGTAGGTATGAAAAGAAAAGTTTATTTAAAGTTTAAATATTAGTGACTTAGGATCTATTTTAGTCAATTTAGTTTTTTGATCCTTTTATAATGCATAGGACAATGGTAATTGAAGTTTAAATTATATTAGCTAACTTTGAAAGGTCCCGCGTCCTCCTAGATGCTAGGCTGAGGGGGTTCAAAAGGTCATTATGAGAAATAGGCTAGTTGTGGGGCTATTAATATTTTAGGTAAATATTAGTGCTTAAGAGGAGTAATTAGGCTTTAATTTTGCTAGATTTGGAGTTTCTTATGCAAAGATATGAATTTTAGAAGTTTTGGGCATTTAAGGGAATTATTAAAACTGCCTAATTAGGGGTGATTTTATGATTTTGGTCCAAACTAGCTCCAAACTATGTGGAATCATCCCCAAGGGTCAGGAATGACCTAAAAAGGTGTTCCCAAGTGTTTGGCAAAGATTTAGAATTTTTAATTATCTAAAAATGGTAAAAAGGTAATTTTTAATTAAGGGTCAGATTGAGGTCAACTAAGGAGCCCTATTTATCTATGGTTAAGGTAGAAATTATGAATAATTTGAGGTATCATGAGAAATTTTTTTAGTTAAAAAAGATTTATTATAATTTTCTTACGTTATCGGGCCCTAATTAATGGGTAAATTAGGGTTGGTTAATTAAGGGGTCTAAAAGCTCCTAAAATTCATAGAAAATTTTTAGGATGTTTAAAATGTCACTAAGTTCAGATGTTGAAGTTTTCATGTCTATTAGTGATCTACCCTAGCTCCTAGAGTTTTTCTAAGTTCGTTAGACGCGTCCTTAATTATTATCCTTATGGTGTCGTTATGTTAGAGGGATTAAAAATAATGTCTTGGACTAACCCTTGAGATAACAATGCAGGGAGTACACAAAAGCAGTAAATATACCATGTTCTTAGATCTATGAGAGCCTAAGCTAGGTGCTCGTGCATCCTACACATGCAAAATACGATAAAAATAATAATTAAGCATAATTATCGAAGCAATTAGTGAATAATTGGGACTCAATCATACACTAATCAACTATCCCATGATTGCTCTTCATATGCATAACCTAATGTCTAAAATTTCATTAAAGTGAATATCTCAAAATTAGGGATTTAATTATAGGTAGTTTAAAAATAATATATATATATATATATATATATATATATATATATATATATATATATATATATATATATATATATATATATATATATATATATATATTGCAAAATAATATAATTAAAAATATATCAATTTATAATAAATACCTATAAGGAAGATCCACTGGCCACCCTAGCGAGGTTTCAAAATGATTTGAAAATAATTTTTAATTTCAAAATAATTATTATAATAATAATTCAAATAATGTTTAAATAATCAAATAATCATATAATATAGAAATATGCCAAAACAGTAAAACTAAGTTTCTAAAAATAAATTTAAAATAAAATTTATAATTGTCTAAAAAGAATGAGGTATTATGCTAAAAACAGATTTAAAATGAATTAACTATGAATTTTTGAAGTTTAAAGTAATTAAAAGTAATTCTTAAATAATTTTAAAATAATTAGTGTTTAAAAATAATTAATAAATGAAATTAAAATAAACATTAAGGCTTCTAAAATTTAATGTCATTTAATAAGATAATAAAAGTTTTAAAATAATAATCATAATAATGATAACAATCATAATATTAATTTTAAAATAAGATTAATAATAATAATAATAATAATAAATATAATAAAATTAATGATAATAGCAATAATAATAAACAAATAATTTTTAAAATACTCATAATGATAATAATAATAGTTATAATAATAATAATAACAATAATTATATTAACAAGAGTAATTTTTTAAAGTAATAATAATACTAATAAGAACAACAATAAAATAGTTTAAAATAATAATTATTATAAATAATTATAACTAAAATAATGATAATAATAATATAATAGTAATTATTATTTTAAAAAGAATAATAATATAATTAAAAAAAAGGTTTTTTTTTACTATTTTTAAAAAATTTAAAATATATTAAATATTTTTAATTAAAAATAATTTTAAATTAAAGAGGCTAAGAATACAAGTAATTTGATATATAATATGCATTTTTTGTATTTAAAAATAATTTTAAATAATTATTTAAGTAATTGTGTATTTAAAAATAGGTTTAAAATAATAGCTAAATAGATCTAAGTGTTTGATCTAATCTAAGGGTTTTTTAGGGATTATACCTTATGATTTTAGGGATTTATGAATACTCTAAGCTTGTAGACTGTCAATGTATCTCCTCCTCCCAAAATCGTGGTCCAAAACCCACTGGATCGGGCTATGTGGAAGCTTGGACGAACTAAGCTCAACCTCGTCGGGATCTCGCCGCCGGCGACCTTAGCCGCTCGGATTTGACTTAGGATAGGTGGAAGGGATTGATGGAAGGTCTCTCACCAAATCTCACGGGTTATGGAGGCTTGGAGAGATAGAGCAAGAAAAGATCCCAAATTCACCCTAATTTTTTATATTTAAAGCCCCTAAGCACATAATGCATAGCCATGATTGAATATCCCTCAATTAGGAGGGAAAACCCGTCATTTAGGCCGTGGTTTGAATTCAAATGCATTATGGAGGAATTAAATCTATTAAATGAGTCTTAAATGACCTAAATAGGTCAATTTGACCCAAGGTTGACTTGGGTTGACCAAGCCCAGGGTTGACTTATTCAACCTAGTCAAAGGGACCCAAGGAGTGGAGGGTTTGAGTAAGAGATAGTTTTAAATGGACTTAAAATCAAATTGGGCTCAAACAGGCTAAATAGGTTAACTTGGGTTGACCGGGTCAACCAAGTTGACCCAGGGCACAGGTTTGGGCCTAATATATAGGTTGGGTCTAACCAACTGAGTCCAGTGGAGGGGAGAGATTGAGCCAAGGAGCTTTGAAATCGATTAGAAAGTTTGGGTCAATTTGGGTCAACCCTAGTTGACCTGGTCAACCAAGTTGACCCAAGACCTATGTTTGGGCTCAGCAGACTCAGTTTGACCCAAGGAATTGAGTGGGAGAGGTCTTGGGGCCTGGCCTGGTCAATTTGACCAGGTCAACCCCTTGGACCTAGGGTTTGCAGAATCAAGGTCAACAACCACTACTCGTAGTCTCATAATCGCATTGATAGGAAGGGACTGATTGTGTAGAGGGTACTGGAGGTTCCTGCGTCTGTTGGTTCTCTGTATCACTACATTGAAAATATTATTTATCATATGTTAATCAATAATACAAATTTTTACATAGCTATTAGTGATATGTGATATAGGGAACTCACTAATAAATGGCTTATTCTCCAGATTCTATCCTTGAAGGACCAGTGACCACATCAACCCTTTCAACTTGGGTTGAAGTTGCATATCTTTGTGAATTTGGAGGCTCGGTATTATCTTCAGTGACATTAATCTCTTTGACATCAACATACATAATGAGAAATTTTGTTTCAGCCTGACATAATAGAACTTCACAAATTTTGTTATCTTCAACGACATGTGAAGCGACAAACTCATTTCCCACAGGCACTCGACAGACTAAGTTCATAGAAAACTTTGTAGGATCATACTTAAGTACTCTATCTTCTGATCAAAAAAAAAAAAACTTAAGTGCTCTAAGTATCCTTAACTTAAGCTGCTCTAAATTTATATTTCTTGGCACATGTAAATGACGATTCCTACCCCCAGAATAACTTGGTGCGAATTTTTATCCACTTGTAACTCACCTCCATACAGTAGCATGAAGGTTTCACCACCTCCACTCATTATTGAACTCATACATTCCACTAATAAAGATGAACAAATAACAATGTCTTAATATACATTTATTTTAATTTATATTAATTCTAAATCCTAAACCTAAGTTATAAAAATTATATCTAATATTATCATGAGAATATCATAATGAAATACTACATTAATTCAATTATGACATAAACATATTTAAATGATTAGTATAATATGAAAAAAATTTAATATCCTATAAATTACTTCAATTTATCTCTCTACTTAACATAACCTCAATTATTTTAAAATTAAAACTTATTAAGAATTTCATCTCAAAATTCATTCGAACTAACATACGTATAACTTCAAAATAATTAAAATTATTACAACAAACAATTAAAAATTAAAATAATTTTTTTAAAATTTACCTCTTTCCAAACACATGTAAAATTAACCCAAATATTTACTTGAACATACACTAACTTCAAAATATAATGAGCATTGCTTAATAAACAAAATATGAAAGGAATTCAAAAAATTTGTATCGAACCTTCATCTTCTCCATCCAAAAATAACCCAAAAAACACGTATATTTACCGCACAAATTGCCACTTTAAATATATAATTCAACCCTAAATCACATATCTAAAAAATATTTAAAACTTTCACATCCTAAATGTAGAAATCTATACTTATCGTAAACAAATTTTGAAATTAATTCAACAAACAAAGAGATTTACATAAAAAATTAGAGAAACAGACCGCAAAACATAAATCTTTACTTCTCCAAGCAAAATAAATACTAATCAACATGCATTTAACTTAATTAACATAAAATACATAAATAAAAACTTACCTTACCTGATGTTGGCGAAGAACCGAAGCGGCTGTGAAAAATGGCGAAGAGGTAGAGGAATGGATGTGGAAAGGGAAAGTTGGAATTTTATCTAAGCATAAGTCTCCCGTTTAATGGGCGACTTATTAGTCACCCGTTAAACAGTCACCCGTTAAACATGCGACTAAGTTTAAGTCATCTAAATGCTACATCATCTGCCACGCTATTTTTTGGGTTAGACGTAAGTCGCCTTTCAAACGAGTGACTTCGCCTATTTTTAAATTCTTTCAACATCATTCTTAATCATATAGTTAACTCTCTAATTATGCTTACTTTGAAAAATTGGCACGCATTGGTGTTAGTATAGATGGTACATGTTGGTATTGATGTTGGCAATGTGCATCAATGTTAATGTCGATGAAGGGCATTGGTCTTATTGATTATGGAGGGCCTCGGCCTTGTGGGTAAAAATAGGCATCAACATTGGCATTTGTCATTGCTGGTGTCAAATGCGAGCATCACCATTTGGTGCTAATGATGTGCTTTGACATTGGTGTTAACAACAAGCTTTAGTGTTGGCATCAACAATATGGTTTAGTTGCTTATAAGTAAAGCTTTGAATTCTACCTATAATATTTTTTAGGCTCATCCCACTTTCATTCATTACATAGAAAATGGGTCTATTCAATGAATTTTGAAGAGAACATCATTGTTATATCAACAAGAAATAAGAACACTCCATCAAATTGTTAGTCTTGATCCTTATGACATTATTATATTTTTTTAAGTATTTAAGTGTCTTAATGATATCAGAATTAGATGATTTTTGATTATAAAGATTTATTCAATTAAGATTGAAATATCATTTAGTCCTTAAATAATATCATGAGATCTCTAACTATATTTTTTGAGTGTCTTATTTAGGTCTATTGGACTTAGATCAAGTTAATTTAGGTATCGTTGGGTTCATCTCATCAAAGCATTTATTTTGACTAAAAATTTATTGAAAACAGATTGAATTTGAAAGTTTTTCATTCAATTTCATAAGTATTTTGACATCTAAAAAATTGTGTCAATATTTGTGCTTTATCATCTGAAATTTCTATTGATGTATAAGTTACCCCCTATTTTTGGATATCTTAATATATTTGCCCAAAATTAAATTAGGTTTTAAAAATTTTTAGTGAAAAATTATAAATTTAGAAAATTACAAGATGCAACAACTACTTCAAGGTTCTCAAATTAAGTAGATTTTCCTCCATCATAATTGCATCATTATCTAAAAGTGTGTATTATATTTGGAGCAAAAGTTATCGAAAAAATGGACTCCAAAATTTTCTAAATTTGTTTAAAACTAATCTTTGGTAACTTGTTGAGCTTTGAAAACATGAAATTTTAGTCTAGGGCATTTAAAAATGACTTGGAGAGTTAAAAAATGCTAGAAATGACCTCTCCAAGCTAGAAAACGAACCCAAACCAACATTAGCCTTTTAGCCTACCACCATACGCTACGAGTGATGTTGGAACATTGTTTGATCAATGGTCATGTGTTGCTGAGCGAGCTGTTTGGCATTTTTTAATAGTTTAAGAAATTATTGTTTATGCTTATGTTTCATTTTTAAATATCAATAAATGATATATTTTTTAAAAATAGTTAAAAAATCAAATTGCAAAAAAAAAAAAAAAGGAAATGTATATTGCTTCTACCTTTTCTTAACTACTAATACACCTTTTAGGGGCTTTGGGGATATCATGAAGTATGTTCTCATACTCCAATTTTTCACTTAAAAATTATCCTGCATGATCTATAACTTCGGGCGACAGTTAAGATTTGTAATCCCTACAACAAAGCTTTGAACTTTCTCTTAAAAAGATGTTGAATGTTCTCATTGGATAGATAAGATCCAAAGAGGAGTGTCCTAAGTTCAAATTTTATATGAAGAGGCTTTGCTCATCGATAGAAAATAGGGTCGATTATCCTCATTTGGATGGATGAGTTTAAAGGAGGTAACATATGAGGTTCCAAAACCTTAACATCCATACTTTGGTTATTACTGAAAATGAGTGGATTATTCCCCTTTGGACGAATGAGAGTCAAAGAGGTCATGTTCCAAGCTTATAAATTACATATAAAGCTTCCAATTTTCCCTTAAAAATGGGTTGGTTGTCCTAATTGGTTGGATTTGATTTAAGGAGGGATTGATGTGATGACTTTCCATCTACAAGGATATGCAAAGATGGCATTAAAAGTGAAGTTCCTCCAAAGAAAATTAGTAGAAAAAAATGATTCATTTTGGATGATCATTACAAAAAATTTCTTCATTCAAATGCAATGTATTATAAACATTGTAGGTTTATGTCAAATACAACAACAACAACAACAACAACAAGCCTTTGTCCCACTATGTGGGGTTGGGTACATGAATCCTTTTTCACCATTGTGTCCGGTTAAAAGTTAAATTCTCATTTAAATTTAAAGTCTCTAACTTCAGTTTTACTTATACACCGATAAAAATAAAAAAAATATTTTCATTTAAGGTGATAAAGTCACTAAAGTCAATAATATTTTTACATTCTTCATTAAAGAATTTAGCAAAATATTTCATCCACCTATGTCAAATAAACTATGAAAATTTCCTGTGCATATCTAAAGGTGTGTAAGGAGTGGTGTTGAGTATTTCATGTATCAGAGTTTACACACAAGGCAAGAAGTCAAATTGGGAAGAAGATGTAATATCAAGATCTGCTCCAGGATCGTCCAGGACGATCTGGGATCGTCCTGGGACGATCAGTTGAGAAGTTACTCCAGAATTTGCCCAGATTTGCTCCAGGTGTTTTCCTGTAGGCATCGTCCAGGCCGATTGAGGTATCGGCCAGGCCGATTGGCACTGTTCAAAATATCAGCCGGACAATAGCCCTGGGAGCTGTCCAGGACGATCAATTTGGTCGGATCGTCCCGGGACGATATGGCGATCGGCCGGGACGATCTGAAGATTACTTAAGGGAATTCAGCCGATTTGAGGAGAGAGAAAAATTAGATTTTATAAAAATATCTCTGAGGAGAGAGAAAGTCGAAGTGAATCTTGGAAAAGTTGATTTTCGGGCGACGCGGAGCCGTTTTCGTCCGACGAGACTGTTCAAGAAATTGCTGTACGCAAGGTAAGGCACATTCCGCCATTCTCAATTTTCAGAACCGTCGTGTTTGGCGGTATTTTTTGTCCGGATTTTGTTTCCGTTAGCGATTTTTGTCTGTATCTTTTGATTGGTTCAGTTTTTACCATGTAACTTTCTGTATATTGTTGCCGTGCCGGGTGTGCACGTTTTGACTATATTTTGAAGATTTTTGTCCGGGTATTTTTGATTCGACTGTGTTTTTAGTCGACTGGATTTTTCTGTGAACTTGGAAATTCTCTGTGCAATAGAATAAATGTTCTGAAATGTTGATATCTATATTCTGTGCAAATTTGGTGAATTTTGATTTTCAGGAAAAATTGTGTAAATTTCGTATACTGCCGTTGTGCTGCCCGATTTTTGTCTGATTTTTGATTTGTCCGGATTTCTTCTGAATTAATATGCTATCTGTATATGCTATAAAAAGGGAGTTATAAGGGGCCTGGATCCTATGAGATTCAGTTAGTGTCTGGGGAAAACTTAGATGAGCTCAAGTTGGAGAAATATCTGTTCTGTTCCGGATTCGATGAATTCTGTTATTCTGGTGCCGTGAGCACATTTAGCTATTAATTACTCAGAGAATTTCTGGCGCCGTGAGCCAAGGGAGACATAAGGGTCAGAATCCGTAGTGATTCTGTTTAGTTTAGTTTAGCTATTAATTAAATATCTGATTCTGATTTCCGTACGATATGAATATGATTCTGATATGATTCTGATACGATTTTGTTCTGTTTCGATATGATCTGAACTTCTGATTATGTACAATTTCTGATTTCTGTACGATTCTGTTTCTGATTTGATCTGTCTGATTTGTTCTGTTTCTGATTTGATACGATATGTCTGCTTTGATATCTGTCTGATTCTGTTCTGATTTCTGTTCGGATTTATCTGATGTGTTGGTTTTGAGATTCTGAGAATTTTGATTGGAGGTTTGTTGCTTTGCTGAGCTGTTGAGCTCACCCTTGCTTTCTGGTGGTTTTCAGGTTCTTAGAAAGGGAAGGAAGTCCAGGAATAGATTTCAGAGTCTGATCAGTATAGGTATTGTTTTGTACCTTTTGATTTTTGTACAGTCATGGCTTTTCTGTTCTGTCTGTCTTTCTGTCTAAAAGCCATGTACTGTATTTGTAGATGATTGTTTTGAGGAAAGGAAAAGATAGATCTTTTGTTCCGCTATATTTGATGTTTTTAGTAGCTCTGTGTTTGTGTGTCTGTTTGAGTTAAAATTATTTGGAAGATTCAGTTCTGAAGCAAATTCCAAAGCTAGATCCTGGTTAGTTTTTCTGTCGCGACCCGGTGCGAACGAGATCCGTCTCGTCTCGGGTCGGGTCGTGACAGAAGACAAGATATACGATTACACTTAATTGATATGGTCAACCATATCATTAAAGTTTGACTTGCAAATGAAGATAAATGACTTGGAGAGTTGTATTATTTATCCCAAGAGATCAAGGAGTAGCCTAGGAGTTTTCAACAAGCCATTATTTCTATTTAAGTACAACTATTTTAACATTATTGCAATTAATATTTAATATGTAAAACCATCTCATTCTACTCTCCTTGAAATAAGGGGATGACCTCTTTCTCTATCTCTCCACAAGCAACCACTCAACTGACTCTTGAAATGAGGAACCACTTCTTTTCTTTTAGAAAGTTCAAAATTTAAATATAAAATCTATAGGAAATGTATTAAAGCTACTGTATTGATGTAAGAAGTTTCAATGTGATTGTAATCCAAATTTGAAAGGTGTTTTCAACATGTTTCTCTTCTCGTTTGGCTTGATAGCCGAGAGGCTTTGACTCTTGGGTAAGAGTTTTATTTTGAATTACTATTGAAAGTTTATTACTTAATCTTCATTCTATAATCCTCCACTAGCACATCTCAGCACTCATCAGTCACTTCAGTCATCTCTCATTAGAAAAATCAACAAAATTATGGAAGAACACAATTTGATCCAATTAGTTCTTCAAAGACCTAGGCTTTACTTTACATCAATTTAATAACCCGAATTCACTTGAAAACTCATCTCCAACACTAAAATATATAAATATACAAACATAACCAAATTCCTTTTATGTATTTCCAAAACCATAAACCTCACCTTTTCCTTAGCAATTTTTAAAATTTTAATAATGGGCTCTCAAATTTGAGTGGTTTAGTAGGCTTAGCTGACCAAATCTTTCACTTCTTCTCTCACCTATTTCCACTATAATCATACCAATGGTTACAATGGCATTTTAATACTCAACTACAACAAGTATAACCTTTCGATCATCATTTAATATAAGGCTCCATCACATTCTTCTTGCTTTCTTGGTTGAGCTTTTTTCAATTTACAATCTTTCACGTTTTTATACTTCTTCCCAAAAAGTGTGATGCATAATTTTATCAATTTGAATTATGGGAGAATTTTATATTCATATGTCCTAATGCAAAAATTATGATGCCTTTGACTTCAATGAATTTTGCAACTAAACTAGTTGTAAGAAATAATAAAATTATTTTTAGTTATTGATAAATTCTTATTCTATATTAATATCTTTTCATGCCAAAATATTATCATTTTTTTTAAATAAAATTATAAAAATGCTAATTTTATAGAATCTACATATTTGGTAATTGCAAGGTTTACAAATTCTCTAGCTATGACTTATACACTCGTTAAAATTATTTAAAAAATTTATATGTATTAACATTGATATATAAATCTTTAATAGAAAATTTCACAACATAAATTTCCTTAGAAAACTTCTTAAGTGATTGTTGGTTTACAATTCTTACACTATATTATTATTATGAAAAAATTTAATGGAGTCAAATGTGCGAGTTTCCTGACATTATTGATGTTGTAGAGATAAGTAATCTTTTTTATGTATGTTTCAATAAGTTATTGGGATTTATAATTTTTGGACCTTTGTAAGTTTTTTAGATTCAAAATGAAAAGTAACAAGATTACTCACTTTTCCCCTTGTTAATATTATCACATGATGGAGGGAAAAGTATGTTATGAATGATGTATAATGTCATCTCTATCTTATGTCATTCATTTGATTATAATCATTTGTGGTTCTTGTAGAAAAATAATTTCATAGGAGTCACCAGAATCCCAAAGGTAATTATTATTCAATTTTCAATCACTAGTGTTATCTAGGAAACCCCTTAAAGAAAGTTCTATTTTTTTAATGATTAGTTGGCTTCTTACAAAAAAAATTATTTGTGTGAAGTATGACTTGATATATGAGAGGTTGATGCTTCATTCTTTGAAGTTGAATATTTTATTAGACAATGATGAACTTTAAAAATGTATATGCATATATTTTGATGAAATCATAATAAATAAAATGTTGCTTCTGATGTATTAAATTTGTATATGGATGTTATTAGTGTCCACATCTTGTAATTAGAAGATTAAGAGACAATTATTCTAAATTAGATTTTGGGGTGTCACAGTAGCTTAGGTTTCCCCTAGTCTTGACTTGCTTCTTACAAACTTCATAAATTAGTAGATGACAAAGAGGTGTTGTCAAATTGTTGATGTGAATATCCATTTGAGGTTGTAGTGAGGATTGCCCTCCCTAGTTTTGATTTCTTCCCATAAAATTGATGTGTCAACAAATGGTAGTGAGATAACTCATTTACAATCATGCCCAAGATGTTAACATGAATGCCTTTTTAAGGTTAGTCAGTGATTTTTACTAACCCAAAGTCATTGATATAGACACAGTTAAATTATTATGTGCTAAAATATTTATGATAGTAGAGAGAGTTTATTATTTTTTTTTAATATTATATAAAAATCTCCTCATATATAGATATAAAATAGGTTGGAAATAGTTTATGTGAGATATGATATTTTTTACATAAAACAATATGAAGAGGAAAAAAATCATTAATTATGACTAAGCTGAAATAATTACACTGGCATAGTTTATATGTTACAATTGATGTGCTTCTCATAATCAAAGAAGGGTTTGATACAATGTAGTTTATATGAATTATTAAATTTTTTTTTAAAAAAAAAAACTACTATGGTGGAAGTAAGGGAAACCCTTAAGTCACTAGAGTTTCTATTAAGAGACTATTGGTAGCTTGCTCAATCGTTATCCTTATATTAAGGAAGACCAATAATGAAAAATGTGAGCATTCGCTTTCATAAAATTGGCAAGCATTGATATTGGTTTTTACAATAAGCATCAACCTTGTTAGCTATGATGGACATCAACCTTATTGTCGATGATTGGTGTCAACATTGGTGTTGATGTCGGTTGTCAATCTTATTGATAATAGTGGGTGTTAGCATTGATGTTGATGACATGTGTTTGCATTGTTACCGTTGCCAGACATCATCAGTAAGCGTCATCTTTACTAGGTACAAAAAATGTCAATATTTTTATTGATGACAAGTGTCAATCTTATTTGTCATGACAAATGTCAATGTTGGTGTTGATGACAGACATCGATGTTGGTGTTGACAACGAACATTGATCTTATTAGCAATGAAGAATATTAACATGCATCCCCTATCACCTACATGTAATAGTGTCTTCTTTAGCCCCTCCCTTGTCCCTGACTGATCCTTATCCTTAATCCATGGAACATATGATATTCTTCAATTATATGAGGAAGAAACCATAGTTGGTTCTAAAGAATGTAGCTTATCTCTTGTGGGATATTCCATCAGGCACAGGCATTATTACAAAGCCTTTTTGGGCTTTATTCGTAAAGCGTGGTCCCTTAAAGGCACTCTATGTTTGTTTACCCTCAGTGATGACTTTTTGATGAATTTATCATGCTCAAAAGATTTCAATATGGCTTGGGGGTGGCGGTGTCTAATTCTTTTTAGGGCGTACTTTTATTTTGTAGAAATGGACTTCCAGCTTCAGTCTCATAAGAGAAGAGTTCACTATGTCCCTATCTTGTAAAAAACCATTGACCTATCATTATCTTGCTAGAACCCTACTGGTATCTCCAAACTTGTTAGTGTGACACCCTAAAATTAAATTTGAAAGAATTATCTATTATATCATTTTAATTAATCAACCAAAGCTTCTAAAAAGTAAATTTATATATCCAATAAAAATAACTAACAATTATATATCTCAAAATATTGTACTATATTCATTCTTCCAAAATTAACATTCAATAACTAAGAGATCAATACAATCATAAATATATCACAAAATCTTGACTACAAAAATAATAAATGAGTGATATAAACAAAATCAACAAAAAATATGAGAATTCTAAAAATCTCACTCCAACTGATTCTGACCCCTTCCTTGACCTAAAATATTAAAAATTCACATAAGAAGCTAAAAAGCCTAGCAAGAAATCAAAACTCTATCATTGCTTTTAGTACAAGACAAATTAATCAATATGTATATTCGGTTCTTATCAATATCAATCATCATTTAATATGAACACTAAAAATCTCAAAAAATCAATAATAAAATCAAAATGATCAGTGATATCAAAAGAGATCTATCAAACTATTAAATATACCATAAAGAGTAGTATCATCTAATGAAATGTCCGCATGATATATTATGTTGTATTAATATTAATCCTAAAATATGTTATCAATTTGTCAATCCATTTAATGTACTATCAATTAAGTAAAAATCATAATGAATATAATTATAAAATTAAGACATGATATTCAATTTTAATATGGTGTTTTTTTATGTACATATGTTATAATTCACAGCTTTCAATATGTCAACTTTTATAAATAGTTTGAGATAATCATTTAAGAGTTGCAACCCTTTACCCGTCGGCGTAATTCAATCAATCAGTTATAGGCTAAAACTAAAATTACACAATCTTTAAAAATTATAAAAAAAATATTCATAAAATAAATCATTTTATTTTAAAAAAATATTGATGAATTGGTTTGTAAATTGGTTTGTAAAACGAACACCTGATGATCCCAAAATCCCCACTTGTTCCGACAGGTGTTAATTTGTTAAGAATTTGCACAAATGTCCAAAAATTATGAAAAATTCATGTAATAAAAATGCTACAATAGAAATGCTATAGAGAATATGATTTTCAAATTTGGCTTCAAATAACTCCTAAAAAAATTATTTACTTGGGTCAAAATACAAGCTATTACTACTAACAGATTGAGATTCCTCTGGCCATTGACAAACTTACTATTGAAAAACCTCTACTCACTTATGCTACGGTCTGTATTCAGGTATTGAGGATTCTACGGTTCTACCTATATAAAATAAATTAAAATCTTTATCCTAAATAAAGTTAGCAGTCTCTATATTCAATATTCATGGAAGCCCTCCCCTTGCAAAATATACGGGTCGCTAGTGTACTCTTCCTCCTTGTGCCCTACTAAGTCCTATAATTCCTCTTCTGACCCATCTTCTTTCTAAACCCATCTCCAATCACTTTAACCGTGGTAGAGGCAAGTAACCATAAACCAAGTGGGCACCTTTGCTAAACTCCTTAGAAGGACAACACTCCCAATGACAGCCATACTCAATCCCAAAATTCTTCTCTTGTGGTCACAAGTTTAGACTCCATTGCTCCATCTACCTCCATCGTGCAACCTTTTCATATTTTTATTCCTATTAAGCCTCCCAACATTACCATCCCTAACCTCAACTACCCCTCTAGTGATGTAACTTATGAAAAGGATTTCCCTAGCATTTTCATTTCTTGGGTGAAAGCCTGCATCTCTGTTGTGCATTTTTCTATATGTATTGATAGGAATCTTCATGGCTACTTTAGCTCTTCCTTTGGTCTTAGATAGGAATAACTATTAAACTCCTATGTCTTATGCATTTCCCTAGATGCCTTCTCTTGTCTCATTAACCTCCTTGCTATACCCTCTCCTTTTCAAAGCCTCTCTTTGGTAACCTTAATATATCTCACCTTTTGTATGTTGATGACCTATGAATGTTTAGGAGAGCCTCCTCTCAAAATTGCTATTCTCTCTCCTCTATCCTTCAGAATTTTGCTAGCTACTTTGGCCTGCATATCAATCATGCTAAAAGCTCTTTAATCCTTGCCCCGAACACTCCCTACTCTACTACTATATGCGGCATTCTTTAAATCCATAACCATTACACCAACACATGACTTACCTTGGTCTTCCTATATCCATTAAGAGATCTAGGATCTCCAGCCTCTCATTAATATTATTATAAATAAAATTATTGGTTGGAAAGCCAGGCTTTTATCTTTTGTAAGTAAAGTTCAATATTAATGTTGATTGTCCAATGTCTTTGCTTTGGGATCCCTGGTTTGATGAACCTTTTCTAAAGTTCACTATTTAGAATATGTTAGCTTCTAACATATTTGCTTATAGCTTATTGGATTCGTGAGGCTATTATACCTAAAATCTGTTGCAAAATTATTGAATCTATTTCACATTTATTCTTGGAATTCTTTTAACTATGCTATAAGTGTAATGCCCCAAACACCAAATTTAAAAGAATTATCCATACTTTGGAGAAGCCACTGATATCACTACAATCACGAATCTATAACAAGCTTTACTTGATCTCATGGATAAATACATTTAAAATATAAACTAAGCCTAGAATTATGGGGGTATTTGTCTCCCTAAAAGCTATCAATGCCCTTTGTTTAAAATACTTACAAAAACATTAAAGGAATCTACTTATGTATTCATATTATCTACTTATGTATTATTTCTAGCTGTCCTTCTCTGCTGACCTGTTGGTTTTCAACATCTTTTATCCCAACTGATTCCTAGTCATTAGTTAAAATTATATTTCCCTATGCAAGCCTCCTCCATTAAGGCCTTAAAGCTCTGGAAGAACATGTGTTATAGCTTCGTTAGTGAATAATAAAATTAAATTCAATATTACTGATAAATTCCCCGAACAATTCGACAAGGCATAGCACTGAAATTTATATTTCTTATTAAAAAATATTAAAAAAAAATCAGATTTTTACATTAAGGCCTAATATTATCTAGATGATTTTTACACGAGAAATGCCATCTCCAGAGGTTTCAAGGAATTCTCATTCACTGTGATTTGCTACACAATTTAACACTTACAGCGTGAAAGGAACAATAGGAAAGTTGGCCTAAATTTTTCTAGTATTAACACTCTTTGCCATATCATTAAGAAGGATGTGCTGTTTAAAGCCTCAGAGTGGAAGTCTTGGAAATTCATTAAAGTCGTTGTTCAATTTTAATTCTATTGTTGCTCCAGCTCGATATGTTATTCAGTCCATGTTACTTTTCTCTTGGCATTACTATTTTTCTTTCAGCTCTTTGAGCTGTTATTTTTTTTGATCGAATCTGTTGTCTGCTGGTGTGCCGATATTTGCTATATGATGTTTATCAAATTTTGATATTGTAGGAATTTTTGCTAGCCTTCGAACATGATGATATTCCCTTATCTCCAAACCTTTTCCCTTTGGATGATCCTCGTGGCAACCATGGGAATTGCTGTCACGACCCGACCCGAGACGAGACGGATCCCGTCCGCACCGGGCCGCGACGAAGAAGCAGACACTAACCAGGATCTAGCTTTGGAATTTGGTTCGGAACGGAATCTTCCAAATTATTTTAAACAAAACAGATAAACAAACACAGAGCTCCTATGTTTGTTTCATCAAATGCAGCGGAACAAAACATCTATCTTTTTCTTCATTTACCTGAAAACAATCATTTACAAATACAGTACATGGCTTTTAGACAGAAAGAAAGACAGAACAGAAAAACCATGACTGTACAAAAGATCAAAAGTACAAAAGTACCTATACTGATCAGTACTCTGAAACTAATCCTGGACCTCCTTCTTAGTCCCAGAGCCTGAAAATCAGAAAGCAAGGGTTGCGAGCTCAACAGCTCAGTAAAGCAACAAACCTCCAATCAAAATCCACAGAATCGGCAAAACCAAAACATCAGATAAATCCGTACAGAAATTCAGAACGGAATCGGACAGATATCAAATCAAATAGAACTGTACGGAAACAGAAGTCGTATCAAATCAGGAACAGAACATATCAGACATATCAGATCAACAGAATCAGAATCGTACAGACATATCGGAACAGAACAAATCATATCAGAATCATATAACAGATATCAGATTTAATTTAGCTAAATTCCCTGACACTGACTGAATCTCATAGGATCCAGGCCCCTTATGCCTCCCTTTGTGCTCACGGCACCAGGGAAAAACAGATCAGATGTGCCTTATAGCACCAGAATACATATATAGTGCAATAGCACCTAAACAGATTTTCCTCGGATCCGGAACAGAACAGATATCAGATTTCATTTGAGCTCATTTCAGATTTCCCAGACAAAACTGAATCTCATAGGACCTCCAGGGGCCCCTTGACTCCCTTTTTATAGCATATACAGATAGCATATCAATTACTTAGAGAAAATCCGTCGAGTCTTCAGCAGGATGTACCCAAAAACGTCGGGCCTTAAGCACAGGACGTCGGCAGTATACAGAATTTACACAATTTTCCTGAAAATCAAAATTCACCAAATGTCGGGCCACTGAGTATGACAGATCGGGTCAACATTTCAGACGTCGGGTCTTCGGCACAGATAATTTCCAATTTCACGTAGAAAAATCCAGTCGACTAAAAACACAGTCGAATCAAAAATACCCGGACAAAAATCTTCAAAATATAGTCAAGACGTGCACACCCGGCACGGCAACGATATACAAAAAGTTACGCGGTCTGAACCAATCAAAAGATACGGACGTAGGAGCTGAACGTCGGGCCTTAAGGTGGGGGAAATAAAATCCGGACAGGTTATACCGTCAAACGGCGACGGTTCTGCGGAAAATTGAGGTCCGGCAGAATGTGGTCCGACTTACCTCGTGCACAGCAATTTCCGGCTCGAGTCTCTTCGTGGTCCGGCGAAAAGGTTCTGCTCCGCGTCTTCCCGAAATCAACTTTTCCAAATTCTTTCTTTTTTTCTCTCCTCAGATCGAAAATCAGATATTTTTATTTTATTTTTCTCTCTCTTCAAAATGACAGAATTCCCTTAAGTAATACTCAGAGTCGGCCCATGGCCGATCGCAACATCGTGACGATCCGACCAAATGGATCGTCCTGGAATCCTCCCAGGGCTGTTGTCTGGCCGATATTTTCTACAGTAACTATCGGCCTGGCCGATGTCTCTAATCGGCCTGGACGATGCCTACAGAAAATCACATAGAGCAAATCTGGACAAATTCTGGAGCTTCATTTCAACTGATCGTCCCAGGACGATCCCAGATCGTCCTGGACGATCCTGGAGCAGATCTTGATATTACAATTGCTCCTTGAAGAAGCTAAACACTTACACTCTTTTATCTGAATCCAAGCTTATGAAGCTCCTTGTTTGTTTATATCATTTTAGACATTATACTTTTTCTTCATTTACCTGACAACAACACTTTATTTTGTTAAGATAGCAGATTTCTATTTTTACGAATGTAGCTTTTGCCTCGAGACCTTCTTAAGTCGATGACGTATAGCCGCTCATGAAGTTTCTCTTCCTTCTTTTTCTCATTATAATTCTCTACACTTGTAATTTCAAATTTAATGAAATGTCAACCCAAAAAAAAAAAACTTTTAACTACCAATTAAAACCTGGCTTACATTTAAATCATTTTAAGTACAAAGCTATGACATAAAAATGTGCTCATCTAATAAAAGTTGGGCGAATAAAGAAAAAATAATTCAACATTACGTTATCATTTTAGTACAATACAGAATCCAATTCCACCGATTTGGAGAGCAGCATATTCGCAAAAATCACATATTTGGACAAAGTCGCCTCGTTTTTCATGCGCATCGGATTCTCTCTCCTCTCCGATAAAAACTTAGGTAACACCGTTTCACCAGGTTGGCAGTGCACCCCCATGCACCTTGGACAGTGGGATGGGTAATCTCCTCTGTGGACCGTCTCCACCCCATAATTTTAATCTGTAGGCCTTGTTTCTTCCCTCTCGTTCTCTCTCTTCTTTAAATATCGCTGCCGTCTTCCGTTCCGCAGGTTCAAATCCTCACCGCTGTTACAGCTAACGCCAATAATTTCTCCTTTGAGAGAGCATTAAGGGGAGACGCAAGAGGCAGGAGCTCGGATCTTAAATCATGGAATCTTCTCTGCTCGCGGTACTGTCTCGAGCCGTAAATTTGTTGTTGATTGCTTTTTTCAGCTGTCGATGCGGTCAACTAAAGTTATATCTCTCTTTATCCTTTTGTTTTGTGTTGATAACGTGATTAGGGTTTTACCAAGTCGCTGGCCATGACGGTGTTGTCTGAGATCGGAGACAAGACGTTCTTTGCCGCTGCGGTGGGTGAGCTCGTGCCTCCTCTGTTTGTTTTAATCTAAACTAGATTGATTGGGTTGGTTTTTGTTTGAATGATCTATGAAAATTGTTACGCTTAAATCTGTTTGATCTTGCATCTATAAAAGATGTGGTTCTTCCTTCTTCTTTTTTTCTTGCAACTAGATATCGGTTTCTAGTGGGCAACTGTTATTGTGCAATGCTTCAATTCTACCTTTGTCTGTATGGTAGTAGATTTATCTCCAGAAAGTTATTGTATTGTCATTTTTGAGTTTTTTCTATAGATTTTAGTTTGGATCTGTTCTTTTTTTGCAATTAGATAAGAATCCTCACCTTTGACCTTAACATTATATGCTTATGATTAGTGACTATTGACCTTTATTTTCGCTTTTGAGTTTTTCTTTTGGCTGGCAAAGATTTCGTTCACTCATTTGGCGGGTTTAGTTGGCTCGCATGGTCGACTTCTTCCATTGTCGATGAGTCGAACTTGACTCGGACATAACCCTCCATATCCTCCAAATTAGTTTGATGGGATATTAGTCAAACTAATTTGGATCCCTTTGGCCTTCTGCTCCTGGCTCAACATCCTAGAGTTGTCAGTTTTAGGTCTCATCTTTTTTAATCCTTGTCAACAACTTGAAATGTTAAAGCTGTCAACTCAATTTCTTTAGGTCAACACTTTGCTGATCGCTCAACATACTAGCATTGTTGATTTGTCTTCTGTCCAAACAGCTTGACCCCTTCCGATCGACATTTTTTGGCCTCTTGGTTATCTGTTAATAGCTCAAAATCCTAGAGCTGTCGTGTTAGTGCCCTCTCCCCAACAAAGTCATCATCTTGGCGTTGCTAACAACTCGATATCATAGTGTTGTTAGCACAACTTGTTCATAGTAGCTTAGATCTACCTCAAGTATGTTTAGGCCTCCCTCCAGTCGGTTCCTTCTCTAGACTTCTCCTCATTAAGCTTCATTCTCCACATCCCTTTATCACAACACCTCGCCGATAGGTCTTGATATCCTTGAGTTGTTGACTTGGTTCCATTTCTCAATGAATTCTCCTTCTCAGCCATTGTCGATATCTCGACATTCTAGTATCTCGGCTTGGTCATTCCTTTCAAGCTTTAATCTTCCTTTGCCTGACTCTGAGTTCCTCTTAACATCCTAAAATTATCATCTTGTTGCTTTCTTCTAAGTCTGACATTGATCTCTTCTCAGTTCTTGCTTACAGCTCGACATTCCAGAGCTTTCGGCTTGCTGTTTTTTTTTTTTTTTTTTTGAAAAAGTTGCAAGCATCCTTCTTGGTGGCGTAGACTTCTTCATGGCGCATGAAGATAGCTAGACATCATAGAGATGTCGGTTTGCCAAATTCCCTCCCGGCCAACTATTTATTTCTCCTTGCTTTCTTGACAAGTCTAGACTTCTTTCTTTGCAACCATCCTTCTCGGCAAATTGCTGACATATTTCCTACCTTCTTACCCTCTATGCAAGTCAACAACATCTTCTTTGTAACTCGACCTACTTGATATTACTGACTTTGATTCTTCTTGACTAATTGACACCCTTATCGAAAAGTCGACACTTTTCCTCTCCGCTTTTATTGACAACATGACACTCTGGTGTTATTGGCTCGACGCCAAATTTCTCTTCGCTTTTACACCTTCTCGCCTTTTTGACATGTCGGTGACATCTGCTAGTCCTTACCAATAATTTAATACTTTAGAGTTGTCTACTAGACATTGAAGTTGTCGGTGTCGAATTCCTCCTTGTAACTAGCTCAACATCCTTGAGCTGACCACTCAATTTCCTTGACTAACAACATGAAAAATGCCATGACTTGTTACTTCCCCATGAGACATGTCTCATCACCTCATTGACGGTGCCAGTTGATCGTCCAATGGGTTTCCTTCTCATGAAAATTTCACCGTTTACTCAAGTCTCACCCTGTAGTAAACTCTTTTTTATTTTTATTTTGAAATGTCTTTAGTCAACTCTTTAGGGTTCCGAGTATTTGCACCATCATGTGCCACGTGCCAACATGATTTGAGTCTTTCTCTATCTTGGAACAGTGATAAAATTTTAATGACTTTATCTTGGATCCTTACCCTAACCATTTTGTTGCCTAAGAATGAAAATATTTTCTTAGCAATTGTGATCCCTCCTTGAGATTCTGACTCCCTCCTAGGGATTTTGCTGCCCACTCATTGTTTGTCATGCTTTTTAAATGTGTCAATAAGCAATTTGCCAGAGATTCTGAGATCTTGAGCTTTCAGTCTTCTTAGTGTTATTCTTCTAACATAACTACTCCTACTTGCTGCACCCCTTGGCTTTGCACTAGAGCTAGTAAGACTTAGTCAGACTCTCAGTAGCTTGTGAGCACTCTCCCTCTTGTATTTAGTATAAGCTATTAACTTGAACAATAGAAGCATCAACCCTTTGACATCTTTAAACTCATACTTGTGCAACACATGATCTCTTGACACCTACCCACTCTTCTCTCGAGTGTGTGTTTCAAGCCTTCCTTTGTCTTCTCCAAGAGCTTCACTTGGATGGCCCTTATGTAGCCACTATTTCAAGCCTTTTCTCGAGAGTGCGGCTTGGGCTTTCCTTTGATCAGCTACTTCTTAGTATTGTGGATAGTGATGGAACTTGAGTTGCAAAAAATTCGGAATCCAGGAAAAACAGCCCAAAAACAATGGAAAAATGGAGGATTTCTTGGATGGAAACACTCACAAACACTTCGATTACTTAAATATCAAAAGACTTACAAGTTTCCACAGATACAATGCTCTCAATTCGAGAAGAGAAGCTTTCTCCCAAGCCCTAAATTAGAAGAAAGCTAAAACAGCCACCAAAACAAGATCCCTCTCAAACCAACCTTAGTTCCCTTTTAACCCTCACATGATCCCCCCAAAATACCCTAATTACCCCTAGGGAAAACAAAACAAACTTCCTCTTACATTCTGTGGGGCCCACCCGCCTCCTCCCTCTCCTTCGGCCGAACGCCCAGGAGGGCGTTTTCTCTGCCTGCAATAGGCGAGAACCGGCCCCTTGTGGGCCGGTGCGGATGTGGGATGGACCGGGCGGTCCGGTCCATCATCACTCCCCGCCCAAAGATTAACCTTGTCCTCAAGGTTGAAAGCGGGAAACTGGGCTTGTATGCTCTCATAGGCCTCCCAAGTAGCGTCATGTGCCGGTAGATCTTTCCACTCAATCAAAACTTCTTTCCTTCCTTCATCAGTGGGTCTAACCACTTTCAATGAAGAAGGCTCTAATAGGCTTGTACCATCTTCAGACAATGTTGGAGGTAAAGTATCGACTGGTATAGAATCTCCCTTGAACTTCTTTAACTGTGACACATGAAAGATTGGATGAATCGTAGTAGTGGGTGGTAACTTCAGGCGATATGCTACATTCCCAATCTTCTGCTCTACCTCATAGGGGCCATAATACCTTGGGGCCAACTTAACACTTAGCCTCCTTGCTAAAGTATTCTGCCTGTAAGGCCTCAACTTCAAGTATACAAATTCCTCAATCTCAAAATGAACATCCTTCCTATGATGATCTGCTGCCTGCTTCATGATGTTCTGGGCTCGTAACAAGTGTTTCTTCAGCTCCCCCAAGATCTCATCCCTTTCTGACAACTGTTGCTCCACCAAGGACACTGATGTAGAATGAGGCTTGTACTGTATCAGGGTTGGAGGATCCCTTCCATAAAGCACCTTGAAAGGTGTGACCTGTGCCGCCTTGTGAAATGAAGTGTTATACCAATATTCAGCCCAAGGTAGCCACCTTACCCAATGCTTGGGCTTCTCCCCTGCAAAACATCTAAGGTAAGTCTCGACAGTTCTATTAACTACCTCAGATTGCCCATCTGTCTGTGGATGATAGGCTGAACTGCGCTTCAAATGTGTCCCTTGTAACTTGAACATCTCCTTCCAAAATTGACTCAGGAACACTTTATCTCTGTCAGAGACTATCGACTCAAGAAAGCCATGAAGCCTCACAATCTCTCGGATGAAAACTGCTGCAACGGTAGTGGCATTAAAAGGATGTCTCAAGGGTATGAAATGAGCATACTTACTAAGCCGGTCAACTACAACTAGAATGACAGTGTAGCCTTCCGACTTGGGTAAGCCTTCGATGAAGTCCATAGTCACCTCTGACCAAACCTGATCAGGTAACTCAAGTGGTTGCAACAGTCCCCTAGGGGCACAAGCTTGGTACTTGTTCCTCTGACAAGTATCACACTGGGCCACCATTTCCTCCACATCCTTCCTCATCCCCTTCCAGTATATCTCTCTAGCCAATCTCTGATAAGTCTTCTGCCCTCCTGAATGTCCTCCAATAGCACTGGCATGAAACTCCTGAAACTCCTGACCTTCCTCTGTGTAGCAAAAGCTGATCCTCCATTGTATATCCTGAGGGTATCCTTATCAGTGGAACTGATGGAAGAGGTCCTAGGTAAAACTAACCTTCCTCTCTGTCACCATAGCAAAAGCTGATCCTCCATTGTATATCCAGTGGCCATCAGTTCTCTTTCATAGACAGAGGGTATAACACCTGACTGTAGAAAGCTATGGGTCCTTGCTGCATGAGAACCGCTCCTAACCCCAAACCAGATGCCTTCCTTATGGCCTCATAGCACTGAGCGCTAGCTCCCCATTGAATTCTTCACTAGCTGCAATAGATCCATCATATTTTTTGTCCTCAAATTCCCCCAATCCACTAACTGAGGCACAGATGTAGCAATAAGTTGAGAGAAGCACTCCACATCAGAGCCTTTCTGGATAAGGCATCAGCAGCTTTCAGTCTTGGGAATTCTCCAATCCTGGTTTGTACTGAATCTCAAAATCATAGCGTCCTTCTTCTTTACCAATAGTGGATGATCCCCGCCTCTATCATCTTGGCTTCTCAATCTCCTCCTTCTGAGCATGAGGATATCATGGCCGCACACTCTCTGCTCCCCCTTTCAGATGGCGTGCTCCTTCTTCTGTCACCATGCTGAAAAATGGGGCGAAATGCTCCACTCTCCCACCTCTTCTGGAATATTAGATATCCAATCGCCATTCCACCAGAAATCCTTCCCCCTTACTCTAAGAAACTTGAGAATAGTCTTCAAAGCCACCTTGATCATTTGGGGTCCTCACAAGGACTCGATGCTCTCCTTCTTCCAACTAGGGTCCCAGTTGACCTTCATCTCCCCCAAAGTTTGTAAAGAATACCTAAAATACGTATTACCCAGTCGCACCAAAAAATCCTGGGTAATATCTTCCCCCTTCTGAACGTCCTTAACAATGGCCATCAGTTCTCTTTCATAGACAGATTTGAGCTTTGCCTTCCCTGATAACACCTGACTGTAGAAAGCTATTCGGCCTTGCTGCTTGAGAACCGCTCCTAACCCCAAACCAGATGCATCAGTTTCCACCACAAGCTGCTGCCCGAAATTCGGGAATGCTAACACCGGGGCACTAATCATAGCACTTTTCAAAGCCTCCATAGCGCTATCTGCCTCCGGTCCCCAATTGAAGTTGTCTTTCTTCAACTGCTTAGTGAGTGGAGCTGTAATAGATCCATACCCTTTTATGAACTTCCGGTAGTAACCTGTAAGTCCCAAGAAGCCCCGGAGAGCCCGAAGGTTCTTAGGAGTTGGCCAGCTCGTCATGGCCTCCACCTTGGAAGGGTCAGCTGCTACTCCTTCTGCTGAGATAATGTGCCCCAAATATTCCACACTTCCTTGAGCAAAAGAACACTTTTTCTGATTGACATACAACTGATGATGTTGTAAAGTGCTCAAAACCTCCCTAAAGTGCTCAAAGTGTTTTTGTAGGGACCTGCTATAGATCAAAATATCATCAAAAAACACTAGAAGAAGCCTCCTCAACATGGGTCGAAACACTTGGTTCATCAGAGTCTGAAATGTAGAAGGAGCATTGGTGAGTCCAAACGGCATAACCAAGAACTCGTAGTGTCCCACATGAGTCCTGAAAGCAGTCTTGGGAATGTCCTCCCTCCTCATCCGGATCTGGTGATACCCTGACTTCAAATCAAGCTTGGAGAACATTGTAGCACCCCCCAACTCATCAAGAAGCTCATCAATAACGGGGATTGGAAATTTGTCTAAAACAGTCTCCTTGTTGAGAGCCCGATAATCAACACAAGATCGCCAGCTACCGTCCTTCTTCTTTACCAATAGTACTGGGCTCGAAAAAGGGCTCACACTAGGTTGGATGATCCCCGCCTCTATCATCTCCATGACTAGCTTCTCAATCTCCTCCTTCTGAGCATGAGGATATCGGTATGGCCGCACACTAACTGGATCTGCTCCCCCTTTCAGTACAATGGCGTGCTCCTTGCTTCTCTGTGGTGGCAGCCCTGCTGGCAGCTGAAAAATTGGGGTGAAATGCTCCAACAACTCTCCCACCTCTTCTGGAATATTACTCTGCTCAACTGGCTCACTACCCTCCAATCGCCATAACTCCACCAGAAATCCTTCCCCCTTACTCCTAAGAGACTTGAGAATAGTCTTCAAAGCCACCTTAGATCGGCATAATTTGGGGTCCTCATGCAAAGTAACTCGATGCTCTCCTTCCCCATACTCCAACATCAGGGTCTTCCAGTTGACCTTCATCTCCCCCAAAGTTTGTAACAACTGAATACCTAAAATAACATCAGTATTACCCAGCTCGAGCACCAAAAAATCCTGGGTAATATCTTCCCCCTGTATGGAGAGAGTAACCCCGCTGCATCTTCCCGCACACTGCTCCCTCTGACCGGTCCCCAAGGAGACTCCCACTCCTCTCCCTGGGATCATGGGAATGCCCAACTCTTCCACTAATCTGCAAGCTATAAAGTTGTGGGTGGCCCCACTATCTATCAGCACTGTGACTGTAAAGCTCCCGATCCTCCCTTCCATCTTCATGGTGGAATATGATGTCAACCCTGCCACTGAATTGAGGGAAACCTCAATCATGTCAAGATGTAGATGATCTACACCTTCTTCTTCCCCTCCTAACTCTTCCTCAACTTCCTCCCCCTCGGGGTCTTCTACCAATAGGACTTGGAGTGATTTGTCTTTGCACCTATGCCCTGGCCCAAACTTCTCATCACACCTGTAACAGAGCCCCTTGGCTCTTTTATCCTTCAGCTCTGCCTCAGTGAGCCGCCTGAACTCCCCCTTGGCCGGTGCACTCCGATCTCTCTCCTTCTGTCCTTCTCCTCCTGCCCCCAAGTAAGTACCCTTGGCTCCTCCCGTAGGATTTGCCACCTTCTGTCCCCCTCCAAAGAAAGTAGGCCTGCGGTATTGATCAGAAGACAATCTATCCTCTATCAGCTCAGCCATCTCCAAAGTCTCCCTCAGACTCCTTGGATTGGCCGCTCTAACTGTTGATCGAATGTGGGGCTTCAAACCCTTCATGAAGTTACCCTCGAGCACCTCATCCGTCATCCCACGAAGTCTACTGGACAGCAACTCGAACCTGTCCCTATAAGCAGATACTGTACCAGTGAGTCAGTGCGAAGAACTGCTCATGATGAGTTCCCTCCTTTGGCGGTCTGAAGCAGTCTAGGTACATCTCCCTAAACTCTGCCCAACATCTGAATCTCTGCCTTTCTTCCGTCCACTGATACCAAGCAAGGGCTCTTGCCTCCAAACATAAAAGTACCGCTAAGAGTTTCTCCTCATCTGTCATCCCCATCTCTGTGAAGTATCTTTCCGCCTTGAAGATCCAACTATAAGCATCCTCTCCTTCAAAGATTGGAAGCTTCAACTTCCTCATTCCCCATTCTCCTCTCCCATTCACCCTGCCGTTGCCCATACCTCCTTGCCCATATCTCCCATCTGGTTGCCTCTCCCATGGCCGTGGGTCCACCCCACGATTCTCCCTTCTTTCCCAAGCTTGAGGTGCCACCGGATCCCCCCTTGCATAACCAGCCGACCCCCAATGAGGCTCCCTAGGGTCGGCCTCCCTCTGCCTCGATACGATCCTCCTCCCCACTGATTGTAAGGCATGCTTCCTCCCTCCCTTCCTTGGTAAAATTGATCTGGATGATTCTGAGTATAGCTTGCCCTAGCATCTCCCATAAATCCGGCGGTGGAGTAGCCCTCCCCTCCACGGTTTGGGCCATACATGCCCCCCCTTGGGCCGGCGGAACCCTCCATGGTCGATAATGTCAATGGCCTCCTTCCCTTTTGCATTAGGTCCCTCACGAACCCTACTTCCACCTTCACCATCAACCGGCGGCGCATTAGGGTTAGGGTTAGGGTTAGTCGAACCCCCTATGTTGTGTTGGCCCACCACCATTTGTTTGATCATCTCTTGTAACCCTAACATTTGAGTCTTCAACTCTTCTACTCCATCAAGCTTTTCGTCAACGGATGCAAATTTCTCTTTGAGGGCGGTGAACTCCACTTCCCACTCTCCGACTTTCTCTTCAATAGATTCAATCCTTCGTGTACCCATCCCTTCCTTGTGGATCTAGTGCTCTGATACCACTTTGATGGAACTTGAGTTGCAAAAAATTCGGAATCCAGGAAAAACAGCCCAAAAACAGTGGAAAAATGGAGGATTTCTTGGATGGAAACACTCACAAACACTTCGATTACTTAAATATCAAAAGACTTACAAGTTTCCACGGATACAATGCTCTCAATTCGAGAAGAGAAGCTTTCTCCCAAGCCCTAGATTAGAAGAAAGCTAAAACAGCCACCAAAACAAGATCCCTCTCAAACCAACCCTAACTCCCTTTTAACCCTCACATGATCCCCCCAAAATACCCTAATTACCCCTAGGACAAACAAAACAAACTCCCTCTTACATTTGGTGGGCCCCTTGGGCCCACCCTCCTCCTCCCTCTCCTTCGGCCGAACGCCCAATAGGCGAGAACCGGCCCCTTGTGGGCCGATGCGGATGCGGGATGGACCGGGCGGTCCGGTCCATCAGATAGCTTGACATCTTAAGGTTGTCGGCTTAATGACATTTCCTAGCGAACTCGCCTACTTGGTCATTATCAATAATTCATTATCCGAGAATTATTGACTTAACCCTTCATTTACAACATTTTACTTTCTTGGCCTGAAGCAAGCTTCCTCGCGACACTCACTGACAACTCAATATCCTAGAACTGTTAACTTGCTTATTTTTTTCTTGGCTTGGCATTGACTTCCTCTTGGCTCTCACCAATAGCTCGACATCCTAGAGTTGTTGGCTTGTAGAATTATTCTTGGCGAAGTTGTCGACATTCTTCTTGGTATAGCTTTTAGAGTTATTTATAGGCTTTTCCTTGCTGAACTGAACCAGTTTGGTTCATTTGTTGAACCGATCGGTCTAAAACTAAATACAATATAAAAACATTTATTTAATAATACATTGGTCTGCTTAAAAAGAAGCAGTGTAAATAATGTTGAATCAGACCCCAATAAAAGCTAGTAGAGTTATATTGGGGGCCTAGGGGCACAGACCCCCACTAGCCCATTCTTGAAAAAGCCCACTAGAATTTATCACCCACTGGCCCATTCATAAAAAAGCCCACTAGAGTTTATTTTAAAATTTTTATTTCACTTATAAAGAATAAGAAAGCAAGATTTGAACCCAAAACCACTTGTTCGCATGCCAACAAGTTATTTGTGGGGCTACAGAGCAGGTTTTGTTTAGGGATCACCGTTTTTACTTAAATTATAATTAAATGCTATAAAAAAAACTTTCATGTAAATATTTTACGGGACATAAATTTGTAATTAATAACTTTATTCTAAATGTCATGTTAGAAAAATCAGAAAATTGCAACATAAAAATCCTATATATATATAAAGACAAGTTATATGTTAGTTATACAACAACAACATCAAGCCTTTATACCACTATGTCCGGTCGGCTACATGAATTTTTTTTTTCATTGTGTCATGTTAAGCAACAAATCTTCATTTAAATTTAATAAAAAATTATTATTTCTAATATTTTCTAGCCAAGTTTTTTTAGGCCAACCTTTAACATAGGTCAACTCCAATACATCTACTTTCCTAAGTGAGTCATCAGAAGGCTGATATTTTGTGTCTAAACCATCTAAGATGACTCTCTCTATTCTTATATGCCATTGGAGCTACTTTAACCCTTTCACGTACTTAAATGTTTCGATTTTGTCTCTAAGAGTGAGGTCACTCCACTCATCCACTCGAGCATTCTCATCTCGATAATACTTAGCTTAATTTTATGCTTCTTTTTTAATGGCCAACATTTTGTGTCATAAAGTATTGCACGTATTACAATTATCTTATAGAATTTTTCTTTAAGTTTGAGGGGTACTTTTCTATCACACAACTGGTTGGTTATATACCTCCACTTCAACCATCCAACTTGAATTATACTAATAATATCCCCATCTATTTCACCATCACTTTGAACAATAGATCAAAGATAGCTAAAATGTGTACTCTTATTAATGAATTCATCGCCCAAAATGACAATCCTCCCACTAGATCTATTACTATTAAAATTACACTCTATATATTCGGTTTTAGATCTACTCAAACGAAAACCTTTAGACTCTAAACTTGACCTCCATAATTCAAGTTTCTTTTAACTCCCTTTATAATCTTTAATGATGGAATATAAGCATTATTAACTCCTTTCTTTTCTAGAACTTTCCAGAGCACTTCTCTTGAAACTTTATCATATGTTTTCTCTATATCGATAAATATCATATGTAAATCCTCCTTTTTCTCTTTATACTACTCCATCAAACTTCTCAATAAATCTATAGCTTCCATAGTAGATCTATCCAGCATGAATCCAGATTAATTTTGAGAAATTTTAGTAACACGTTGTAACCCATACTCAATAACTCTCTCCATCAATTTTATAGTATGACACATTAACATAATTCTTTTATAATTTGCACACTCTTGTGCATCACCTTTATTCATAAAAATATGAATCAACACACTTCTTTCTCCACTCATCTGGCATCCTTTAAAATTATATTGAAAAGTTTTGTAAGCCAAAAAATTTCTTTATCTCCTAAGCATTTCCACACCCCTATTGGAATATCATCAGGTCCAATCGTTTTTTCACATTTCATTTTCTTTAAGACCTCTCTAACTTCGGTTTTATTAATACAACGATAAAAATAAAAATCTCTATTTTCATTTAGGGTGCTAAGTCACCAAAGTCAATCATGGTGACAGGTTCAAAGATGATGGAAATCTGGTGAACAAGAATTGGTGCCTGGAACAAGACCTGAAGGAGAAAAAACAAAGTAGGAATATGTTTTTGAAAACATAAAATTAGTAATAAGAATCAAATGAATGGAGAACCTGATGCTGTCTTGAAAAGAAAAAGATAAAAAATTGCAAGAGGTGGAAGACCAGCTGATGACAATGTTCTTGAATGTGAAAAACTGCAGCTGTTTGGTCTGGAAAACTGCAGGTCTTGTAATAAAACTGCAGTTCTTGAGGCAAACCATGCCGAAAACCAAGTTGAAGAAGACAGATTATTGCTGAAAATCAATTGAGCGGCAGTTCGGTTGGCATGAGGAATGAATAGCGGCTGATGATGCAGGAAAAAAAACCCAATAACTCAAGCAGAAAAGGGCAGCTGGACGAGTGGTAAAGGAAACAGCAGGAAGGCATGAAACGGATGCCTGCAATAAAGCTAGCAGACCGCTGGGATGAATTGTGGACTGATGGGACGATTTGATTTGCGGTGTATGGGCAGCCAGCTGGGAGGAGTGGTAAGGAATGGAGGAAAGATTGGAACGTGAGCACCAATTTGTTGTGCTTCTTGATGGCTCAAGAAAGGAAGAACATATTTTTGAGTAGGTGTAAACTCCAACAAGAGAAGGGAGGGGAAGGAATGAAATTCCACAAAAAAATAATTACGGCAGATTTAAGAGCTATTTATAGACTTTTCCTACCTAAGCTGAACCGATTGGGTTCATTTATTGAACCGGTTGGTCTAAAACTAAATACAATATAAACATATCTAATTATTAATACACAGGCTTTCTTAAAAAGAAACATGTGGTTTAAATAATGCTGAACAGGACCCCAATAAACCTTTGAACTTGGTGCCTATCCCTGAGGCATTGTATTTGGCTTTCTTCCTCTTCGACGTTCAACCTTCTTGTGCATATTGTTGTCTTTAAGTTCTTCTTCTAAGCGTTTAGTCCAAACTTTACATTGTTCATGCACTGTGCTTGTTTCTAGTTGAACCTGTTGTTGCTTAACAGATACCTTGTTTGAAATTGATAGCATTGATCAAATTAATTGTAGGTTGAACGTTTGAGATTGCTAAGATTATCTCGGTAGATAATTCTCAGCTAGATTAAGCGTTCATTGGCTTTTCTTTCTCTTCAAAATTTTGGATTGAAGAGATTGGTAGGACTCTTGTTTGTCTAATTATACAGTTATTCATCATTGTTTAATTTTAATATCTATCGTGAAGCTTTCCTAAGGTAATGTTTTGAATGAGACTTCGGTTCCTTAAGTCTCTACTTCATAACAATTCAACTGTATGTTTATTTATTTATTTATTTTTTTGTGAGTAGATTCTCTTAACCCAGCACGTATATTATGTGGAGATTTTGCAACTGTCCGTATAGCATTTATATATTTAGAGTTCCTATTGCTTACTGCAGTGTACAAAATTTTCTTCTATGAGCAAATCATGATATTGGATTATCTGATATCTTAGATATTGGCTATGCGTCATCCCCGTAGGCTTGTCTTAGGAGGTTGCTTGACAGCACTGATTGTAAGTCGTATTTCACTTTTATCCCTCAATCATGTTAATTTTTGTGGGAGTTTGAGAGAAATATTTCTTGTTACTTGTTTGATTCACAGGTGATGACAATCTTATCAGTTCTTTTTGGTTGGGCTGCCCCTAACCTGGTAAGCAAATTGCTCTTATGTTGAAGTTCTGCACTTCTATTTTTATTAACATATTGTTGCTAATCTTGAATTTTTATATTATTTATTAGGAAATGCATTTTATATTCATTTTGAACTATACAGAGAGCTGTTCCGAATGTTTTTCAACTTCTAAAAAGAATTATCTTGAATCCTCGTCCATGAGTTTCACTTTGGTCAATTTACCATTAGCTATAGCAGGTTTTATTTCTGTTGACCTGACTGTCTACTTGACCGTGCTGAATGGGATTCTTAGCCTCCAATCTTCTGCGGTGCTTTCTTCTGCGTCTTGCATTCATTTGTTGGGTTTGGTGAGGAAGAGTTAACATGCATGCAATACATCTTGATTTCTGCTAGCCCACTTGCTAGGAAAAAAAACAAAATCCTGCCATCTTACCTGATAAACAAAAATATATTGCTAATATTTGATTGAATTGCTTAATAATGTATTATAAGGCTTTTATAATTTTTTTGTTTTCCAGTAAGTATTTGTGTATACCCTCATGCCCCTTTTTGGACCAAGATGGGTGCATACATCTAGCGTTATCCCAAGAATTGAGTGCTTGAACCATTCCTATTAAGATTTATACTTGATAGACGGGCACATATAACTTGTTTCATAATATTGATGTAATCTAGCTGCAGGCTACTTGGGAGTAATTTTGATTTGAAGATGATGTACTGTTCCTTTTAATCTGACTATATGTTTCTTAACTTATAGTTGCTTACATATATGAGCTGCTACTGTTCTGTAATTATGTAATCCTAATAACAAATATTGCCACTATTACTTCTTATCATTGAATGACTAATTTTAGATGCAGGATCCTATTGATAAAAAATTGACCTTTTAGGTTCCATGATATTTTGCTGTTACATCATAATCCTGAAAAAGTTCTACATTTTACTAAATCAGGTTTATGTCTAGAATTTTTTTTCTTGTATCTCATTCTTTAGTAAATATATCCAATGTGATTTGACCTATCAGATCTTAGCATCACTTGATCTTCTAGCATTACTAATTGATAATTATGAATTTCATATCCTCTAAAATTGCACATCACAAAATATTTCATCGTCTAGAAATTGCACAAAACAAAAGATCTCTATGACCAATTCAAACAAATATTGATTTAAGTTGATACTTAATATAATAGTATTGTGACTGAAAACTCCATCTCTTTCTTAGCAACTTACTTTTAATGCTTCATTGATTATTTAAGAAAAGTTTACCCTTCAACCTCTTTGATGTAAAAAAAAAGTAACTACTCGGGAATAGTTTTCTCAAGGTACATTTTAATTGGTTATTTCCTGATATCTAGACAATGTTTTATTTAGATTTGGGCCAAAACTTGCTTTGGCTGTAAGCTCTTATAATTAATTACCCTCCAGTTTGTGGATGAGCACTCTCACTTCAGGACAAAGGGAGGATTTAGGAGGCATGTAGGAGCACGTACCCCCCTCATGCCCTCACCCCAAAAAATAATTAATTTATGTGCCAGTACAATTTTTTTTTGAGGTTGTTTAGGTTTAAATTTGAATTTTAACAATAAATATAGTTTGAGTGGAGAATGGTTGCAGTGATTAAGGTGGATACGACTAAGGTCCCATGTATATCAATGGGCCCAATTTGCCAATGATTGAAAGTTTTGAATCGTAATGTCTAAGGAGCTAGATCAGCAACTATGGTTGACCTTATCTTACGTATTCCAACCAAATCATGTTGGAAACATATTATAATTTTCATATGGTGTTCATTGATCTATGGTGTAATTAGGATGAATGTGGCAATAAAATGTTGCAATTTATTGTTACTTTCATATGGCATATCTTCATGTTAGAGAGGTGTGAATGACAAGGAGATGAAACTTGCCTAGATATACCATTGGCTGTATTCATTTTTAAATTAAAAATTTAAGCCTATGGGTAAGGGACAACTATTTGGTATTTCACTATTTCTACTGCAATATTTTTACTTTTCCTGTGTGAGACCATCCTAGTACCTTCACATACTTTAATAATCCGCCCTTCACTTGAAAACTCTTTATGGTAGCCATCACTCCCCTCAAATAGAGGCAGTTTCAACCGTAAGAATTTTATGCATCAAATGCCTACACAATAATATGGTTCAAAGCACATGAATCACTAGATGTAATCTAACTTTCAACTTTTGATACCAGTTGTTAAGGAGGTATGAATCAAAGGGAGACCACACATAGCCAAATATACCTTTAATCAAACCTTTTTTCAACTCAAAAGGGTAAGCCTATGGGTCCTTCTGGTTTTTCTGTACCAACATTTTTTACCCATTTGCTGTGGGACTTCATGATACTCTCATGTGTCATAACATAACATTTGCAACTATGGGCAAAATAATGTCCTAGAACATTGATTTGGGAGGATTACGAAGAAGTTATGGAAGTTGTAGAGTGTTTTTTATGTTGTAAATGTTTTCTGAGTTTATTGATATTTTCCTAAGTATTTGTAACTAATGATCTTTATGAAAACAATACAATAGATTCAAGTGGGAGATCGAAGAATACACCTACTTTTTTATGTTTTTCCCCCAAGTTGCTCCTCAAATTGCTACTCTCTATTTAGTTAATAATTGATGGCTCCATCATCTCATGTTTGACACCAAAATGTGAGCACCGCAACCTGTTAACCGAATCGCAAGGAATCGACACATGGTTATCACCACTCATTCTTCTATTGAAACGTGCTTGTTTACCACTTTATATCAAGTGCGAATCCCATCATGCAATTAGAGTTCATAAATATATCTTTTTCTAACTAGTAAGAGGGGTACACATTGAGGTTGGGCGACTTAGGGGTATGATTTTCTAATGCAATTAATATGATATACAATATGTTTTCATTGAAAGAAAATATGAGAATTACATATCGCAAGTTACCAAATAATCCAGCAACTTATTTTTTAAATTAAAATAAACAACACAAAAATTTGAGGCTATTTGGTAATAAATTGATTGAAAATTTTAGTAAGAAATTAGAGTAAAAATAGAACCAACATACAAATAGAATTAAATTTCATAAATTAGACTTTTAAATTTTTATCAAAATCAGGGAGAATTAAACAATTCAATATCAAATTATGTAGTTGAAATGTAATAAAGATTGAATTTACTAAAGTAAGAAAAACCATGCCTCATGCTGGTACAAGGTCAGGATTTTTTCTAGAATTAGGTAGTTCGACTTGTATTACTTAAAATAATTCTATATCCAGCTTCCGCCTAGCCTCACGGATGAAAAATGCCTCAATACTTAATTGCGCAATTTTAAATCTTGCTTGGACTAGTAGATAAAGTTGACACATGATCGAAGTTAATTTAAATATAATTTAATCTAAAAAAAGAATTCTCACTTTTAAGTTAAATTCCATAATTGGTTATGGATACACTAGCCAAATTGTCAGCAAAATGAACAAATTGTAAGTAGCACTGCTGTAGTAAATTGCCAACAAATTGAACAAATTGTAAATAGCACTGCTATAGCAATCAACTACAGTACTTGCTATAATAACCCACAAGTCTCACATCAAACAACATTGCTCTACAACACAAGTGGAAATGCCACAATTAAAGAAGACCTAGAAGTCATGTCACCTCTATTATTTTGTTTGTTTTCTTTCATTTTTTTCCCTTTTTAACTTTGGGAACATAAAAAACCATTTAATTTCCCAACCTTGAAATTTTGTCAATCAAGTAAATTAACTTAAAGTTAGGAAATAAAATACAATCTTTCTCGACTAATATAACCTTTCTAGACCATCATAAATGGTACGTCCTAAAATAAGTTAATTAATACATAAAATAAAATAAAATGAATCAACTAATGTAAAAGAAAACAAATTTCACAAAATTTAGTACTTTATGTGATGCTTTAAGTAGAATATGAAGTTTTCCATCACACAACCATGTACACACAAATATATTGCTGATACGCTACCCTCTTTGTAGCAACTCTACACGTTATATTCTTTCGTCCCATAGCAAGGAGAAGTAAACTTCTTTATAGAATTTCTTGATTACGGTGCAACATTGTAACCTCTGCACAATGCATATATGCTAAAAAGTTGAACCACTTAACAATCGTTATTTTGAGATATTTCTTTCAGTGGTAGTTTGATTCTTTCTCACTCTTCTTTCTGGAACTATCTGAGTTTGATGATTCTAGCTCCATTCTTGAGCATTCCCTCTTTGCTAAACATCATGAAGGTTGTTGAACGAATAAGTATTATTCACATTTTTTTATGCTCTCATTGTGACAGTCAAGTTTGAAGGAAATTTTGAGATGGGGGCCATTTCATGACACTGCCACAATCACAAAGATGATTGATATTTAGATATAGCCCAAGTCACACTTTCCCTTCCCCTCTCAACCAGCAAGCCACCTAGATGTTTTTCAACTATCCAGTACAAAGAATATTAAGTAGTATGCTTCTTTTTGTACTTCTACAGGAGTATGCTTCTTTTCGTTCTCCTATAAACACTCAAATATATCTAGTCGACCCATTTCTACTTTATCAGCCTTGTTTTCCCTTCTTTAGTCATCCCAAACACTCATGCAAAGAACAACAAACAATATTCTTTCTCGATATATCATATATATATATATATGATCATAAAGGGGGGTCAACTCATGTCCAAAATAAATCAATTTTGGCCTCCCTCGAGTTTACAAGCTCAATCAAAATTGAGCTGAAATTTTAGCTCATTTATGAGCTGGTCTTTAGTTCACTTATTGAACTAAGGGTTAGCTCATTATTAGCTAACATTTTAGTTCATATTTATCTTTTTATTAAATGTTATTTCTATAGTTTTTTATTGTTTTTATTTATGATGTCTCTTGGGTTCCAAAAGGGCTTTTGGAATCCTAAGAAAGTTGTTTCGTTTTCCCATGTCGTGGCTCCTTGGCTTCCACCATGGGCTGCTGTTTTCCGTAGTCCCTTGGATTTCCGGCCGGCTGCTGGTTTTCCGAGCCTGGGAGTTTTCCCGTGGCTTTGGCGCCTTAGTTCCGTGCGGCCTCCTTGGCTCCCGCGGTTGCTCCTTCGGTTCCTAGGCTTGGGCTGTTTTTCCGTGAAAAGCAATAGGGTTTTATGGTTTGTGATGTTTGGAATTCCAATGAGAATTCAATATTTGTGTCTTTTGGTATTCCCCTTTCATACCTATAAATATGAGGGGATTGTAATGTTTGATAAAGGAATGAAATGTTATTTTTTGAAAAGCTATAACTTGCGTGTTTGTTTGGAAAAGCTTGCGAGCTTTGTCCGTTTTCTTTCTCATCCCCTCCGAAAATCTTGCGAGCTCTTTCCAACCTTTCTTCTCGGCTTCTAACCTTTTTCGTCTTTTTGCAAGTGCCACTCCACCTGTATCTCTCTTCTAATTGTGAAGCAATTTTAGGTTGTCATTTTGTTTGCTAGTCGTTTAAATTTTAAAGAGTTGTAAGTCTTTTATTTCTAAGTTTATTTTAGGTTTGAAATGTAAGAGTTTGTTCTAAAGTTTATAAGATTTCTCTTCTTTTTTAGGTATTTTGTGTCCTTCTCTTCCTGTTTCTTTTGCGAGCAAGAGATATAGGCTCCCCTATATTTTTTGCCCGCATCAATATATATATATATGTTGATCGGGCATGAATCTCGACGCAAAATCAAGCTGGAAACTTCAAAAACGAGATCAGAGACTATTTGAACTCCGATTTCGGCAAACTTACAGTCGAACTAAACGTATTAAAAATACATACCCAACGACACCAAATTTGGCTCAATCTGAGCCCAAATGAGTCCAAATTAAAGACCCAAAGCACATTTGGAAGGTTCAATCCATAATTTGAATTACAAAATGATTTCCAAACGTGACATACTTATAGCGAATCGAGCGGCTCGACGAGACAAATCCAACGAGCCCAAGTTCGCCAAATTCTGATATCATTAAGACATTCAAATGTCTAATAAACGGTCTATGATCAAGGGATTTAACATTGGCCGTCCATTCAAATCAACTCTCAATTTACCCTTGATCTTCCTTTTATTTACTGGTCATAACTCTCAGAAAACTATAAATAAACTCCTCATTTCTAATAGAAGGGGACCCCCAAAGGGGAGGAGGAAGGGAGTCCAAGCAAGAAGAGAAGATAAGGAAATAACAAGTGAAGGAAGAAAAGTAAGAGAGCTCTTTTGACACCATACTCTTCCTCAACCACCGCCAGATTTCCACCCGGCAGCCTACCGACGTCGGAGTTCTACCTGAATGCCGACTGACGCCGGATTTCTGCCTGACAACCGACCGACGCCGGAGTTCTGGCCGACCACCAACTAACGCCGGAGTTCTGCTCGGCCGCCGATCTTTGTCGGACTTTTACCCGACGCCGAAGTTTTGCTCGTCGGCGGACTTCTGACCGTCACCGAACTTTTGCCCGTCACCAAACTTTCGTCAGACTTTTACCCTACGCCAAACTTCCTCCTATCGTCCGACTTATGACCATCGCCGGACTTTCTTTTGACTTCAACTCGACGCCAAACTTCCTCCCATTGGTGGATTTCTACCCGACGCTAGACTTTCGCTCGTCTCCGGACTTCCGCCCTCGCCAGATTTTCGTCGGACTTCTACCCGATGCCGAACTTCCGCTTGTTGCCGGACTTCTGCCCGTCGTAAGACTTTCGTCGAACTTCTACCCTATGTCAAACTTCTGCTCATCGCCAAATTTCTACCCGACGCCGGACTTCCTCCAGTCGCCGGACTTCTGCCCGTCGCTGGACTTTTGTCGGACTTCTATCTGATGCCAAAAGCTCATCACCCAACTTCCGTCCTTTGTCGCCAGCCGACTAGTCCCTCCTACCACTATCACTAGAATACAGTCTTTCCAACCTACGTCGCCCGCCGACTATGGTTCTACTGACCAAATAGATGTATCACTATATTGCACCGATACAGATATGACACGATACGGATATGGGACACGGAAATTCTAAAACATACATGATACGGATACCGCGTGGATACGACATTATAATATATAAATCATAATATCAAAATAAAAGTAAGCATTAAATATTTAAATGTCTCGTACAAAAACAAAAACATAAAATGTCCAGCATATGAAGTTTTTAATTAAAAGTACAAAGGATTGACACAATTAATCCACATGAATTTGAAACATGAATTTTTTTAATAAAAGGTATAGATATGTTGCGCTTATGCCGGGGGTCCCTGCTCCCTGGCGGGGTTCGACCTGCCCGGTCAGGTCACGGGGTCAAGGGGCAGCGCCCCTACCCCCGGAACAAATTTTTATTGTAAGAGTTTCTTTAAAGTTTTCTCTACCTTCTCGGCACTGCTTGGTACTATTCGGTACCCCTCTGTATCGAGCAGTACCGAGCGGTACCGAGTTCTGGTACCGAGTGGTACCGAGTTCTAGTATCACTCGGTACCGAGCGGTACCAAGCAATACCGATCAGTACCGAGCGGCATCGAGTACCGAGCAATACCGAGTTCTAGTATCGCTCGGTACCGAGCAGTACCGACAAGTACTGAGCGGCACCGAGCAGTACTGAGTTCTAGTATCGCTCGGTACCAAGCAGCACCGAGAAGTACCGAGTACTAAGCAGTACCGAGTACCAAGCGATACGCGTGTTCGATCAAATTTAAATAATATTTTAATTAGACACGGCTATCAAATTTAAATAATATTTTAATTGAACACGGCAAAGCCGTATTCGACACGTATCTGTGCCACATCAGAGGCGTATCCGTATCTGACACGTGTCCGATACAGCATGCCTCATAAATAGGCATATCTGTGCAACATAGATGTATCAATAGTAATTCTTTCAAGTCTCATCATATAACACACACTATATGATGTATATTTGTTACATCAGGCTAAGGCCTTCCTCGAAGGAAGGGCCTCATTTGTAATCGACTGCAAATACTAGTGTATTCATTTAAATTGGGCTAGGCCCCATGGTTTTTTTCCTTTTTCAGGGTTTTTCACGTAAAAAACCTGGTGTCTCTTATGAATAATGCGCCTTCTCTTTTCATCTAATTGCAGACTGGATCTTCGTACAAAGCTAAGACATTAAAATTTATATTTCTCTATCGCCGCGAATATTCCAGGATGCAATATTTCTTAATCAATAAATTGGCATATAGTTTTAACTTCAATATAGTCAAATTTTAATAGAGTAATTCTTATATTTTATCCCATTCTTAGAGCTGTATTGTGCGTGTAACTATGACATTTTTGTTGTGTCAATATGAAGTGATACGGGCTAGACTCCTTACAACACCACTTTATCCTAGTTGGATTATAAGCAAAGTAAGTCGATTTACCCCAATTCTTATTAGCCTAGTGCCAGACTACTTGATGCGACTTAGCCTTGATAGTAAGGCTCTCCTTATACTAGTTTGACCTTTAAGTAAGGTCGTCACGGTGACAAGATATCACATATGCTTTCCTTCTACACAACATTATAATACACATACAGGAAAGTATGTTTTTGAGATGGAATTCTTTCTACACCTCTATGTATTCCAACAACTATTAGAACTCTCAAACCTCTTCACACTGGATGTAGTCTACAAATTTGAACCATTAAAAAAGTGTGGTGGCTCAACTTTCTTTCTCGCTCGCACTCTTCCTCTGCTTATTAGGAAGTATCTCGGCTTGACGACTCAATCTCTCATTCCTGAACGCTCCCTCCCAGCCTTATGCCATTCTTTAGCCGTTGGATGAGAAATCAACATTCACAGGAACTTAGGCGGCGGAACAAGTTTCTTTCTTTCCCATTACCTTCTTCTTTTTTTGCCTGACTAGTCTCTTCCTTCCTCTACCTATTTTCTTTTTTTCCTTTTTTTCTCTTCTTTCTTTTGTTGGGTGCTTGGGACTAGACTTTGTTTTATTTGTAGCATTTTGGCATCTTAATTAAGCAGGATATCTAGGACTGTCTGTAGTTAAGAGGAAGTACATTGCAATCGCTAGTAGCAGCAAAAATTTCCTCTGCTTTCTACTCCTAGGTGTTTCTGATCCGCACTTATTCTTATATTTCTCCCACTGGGTTTATTCCTTTGCCATACCTAAAACTGTTTCTGTAGTTGCAACACATTTTAAAACAAGTTAGAATGAGAAATGCAAATTGTTGGAGAATTTTTTGTATCCTCAAACGGATTGCATATTTTATAATCGGGCACGGCATAAGAATACGATATATTACCCCGGAGGGTAAAAATATCATCTCCTTATGGGCTCAATAATAAAATTTACAATTATTTAACAGAGATTCCCCCACTCAATATTTAGTTGAGTGGGGTTTATTTATTTCTGGGGTACAGACATCCCATAGGGGCAAGCCCCTATGGTTAATTACATCCCAAGTTTGATTTGGGAAAACTTTTGATTAAACTAGTGGTTTTGCTTATTTTGAAGTCATTTAAATGTTGGCTAAAGTTGATTTTTTTTTTGTTTTAAAATCCATGAAAGTCTTGCTTAAAGGTTTTGACCCTTAGGAATTTCAAGGAAGAGATTGATCAACTTAGATATAGATTTTGGAATGAGAGCCAAAGGAGATGAAGTAGGAGCACTTGATTCTGAGAGAAACTCAGAGGTGCTCGGACTATCCTATGTTGGGCTTTACATTTTTTGAATCTAAATTTGGTTTAAGTTGATATTTTATTAGAAGATTGGGGCTTACATCCCAACAACACTTGTTGGAGGAACTGCCCGAAAGATGAGGGCTTATGGGGTGATTTGGAATCAACCCGTGCCTCTGACCCTAAGACTAAGGTGAGGACTACCGATAGGTAGTGCCTCGAACCTAGATCTAACGAGTGCACAAGGGGCTTACAAACTACACCTCACAAGAGGCATAGCCCGCCCGACCTCTGGATTTACTGTCCCGCCTGGAAGGGACTACCAGTTAAACTCCCCCTAATCGCTTTTAAAACCATGTTGTTTAGTCTCAATGCGAATGTAGAGTGGTAGGGTTATTTTTATTTAGAAGGTAGGTCTTACAACTTGGCTTTGAGGCCAAGATGCCTAATTATGAGGGTATGCATATGCTGACTCACAAAGAAAAAGACTTTTTTTTTTTGTTATCTAGTCCTTAAGTGAGGGCTTTCTACATGTGACACATTCTTGGCTATGCATGTTTGTTTTTTGTTTTGAAAACTTAGCTCCTTGAAGGGAGCCATGCAATTTATTTTTTTTTTGAAAAGCATGAAGCCTAATTTGATTTTATCATTAAGTTGCTTACAATGTTAAGGGGTAGAAAATTTAGTTTTTATCCTAAGAGCCTAACGTAATCAAGTCCAGGCCACACCCACAAAAACAAGAGAAGAAACCTAAGAAAAGCATGCTTTTTCTATTGCGCACTCAGTAAACACTTCAACACATGCTTTTGTATATAAATAAAGACATAAATGTAAATAATGTCCCAGTTATTACAAACGTGTTTGGCAGCTGAGTTGCCTGCCATTATACAACCCAGTTAACATTTACAGACTCTACTTGTGGGGTCTTTAAGCTTTACAAAAGTTCTTTGGACTTCATCTTCTTTGCTCCCTTCCTTTGCTCCAAACCCCCACAAGTTTTACATCCTATTTCTACCAAATACATGATAAAAAAAAAAAGACTCAAATCTGCAAAACAGAGTTAGGAGGCAGTTTATATAGCAAGAATATGATCATCTCAAAATTGGCCTAGCACTTAGAGTGCTAAGCACTAGGCCCCTGCTTCTACCCTATTGGCCACATCTTTGGGGGGTTTTAAGCGGTACCTGTCATGCAAGCATTTTATTATTATTTATGAGCGCCCCCCTTTTAGATATGGCCACCTGCACAGAAAAGCATTTATATTTCTATACTAACCACTTAAGGGCAAGTGCCCACACGCAGACAATCCAAGAGCAATCAATCCACAACATCAATCACATGCGCACACAAAGAAAAATCCTAATCCTAGCATGCCTAAGGGGCTGTGCACCTAAGTGTGTGAGGCTTGTGTGGTATGTCACACTAAGGGTCCTTCTAGAGTTTGGGTCTAAGAAAGGAGCATCCAACATGTGGCTTTTGGTGCCACTTGTTGAGAAATTTTCCTTAGCTTTTGGAGCTAAGAAAAGAAAGGTAGGAATCCAACATTTAGCTTTTGGGCTAAATGTAGGGGAACTCTCTCTAACTTTTGGGGTTAAAGAGAGAAGAGATCTCCTACAACTTTGGAGTTGGAGAAGAAAGGACCTATAGCTTTTGGGCTAAGGTACGACATTTTCTAAGGCCTTTGGAACCTATAGAAGTGAGGGAAGATTAGTAGCTTTGGGGCTACGAATCAGAAGAGATTATCATTGAACTTTTATGTTCAATTATGAGTATTTAGTTTGCTAAGTTTGGATAAAGCAAACATAAGAAGATGATGTGTAGATTTGGGCCTACACATCAAGAATTCTTTGAACTTTGGCTGTCCAAAGAGAGGAACTCATTCCCCCAATTTGCGTTAGGAGAATGAAAGAAAGCTAGGGGTTGATTCCTTTGCTTGGTATGGAATTATTTGTTGAATTTGGTTCAACAAACAAATAATTTTGGATTGAATTAATTGTCGATTTTGATTCAACAAATAAGTGATTTGGGTGAGACTTTCATACAACTTTTGAGTTGTAGAAAGGAGAAGAGAAGATGCAACTTTGGGTTGCAGGCTTCTAAAACCTCCTTAAAACACTTGGAGTTCAAAGAGGGGAATTCATTCTCCCAACTTGGGTTTGAGAGCATGAAAATGGGTTTAGATGCTTTCCGACAATCTTAGCTTGTAGGAAAGGAAAAGGGAAATGCAACTTATGGGTTGCAAGTTCAAGAACATTCTTTGAACGATTGATGTTCAAAAAGACGTGCACATTCTCCTAGTTTTAGATTTTAGGAGAATGTGAGGGTTTTCCTACAACTTTTTGGGTTGTAGAAAAGAGAAACAACAAGCAAATTTTGGATTTGCATGTTAAGGGGATTTCTTGGACATTGGGTGTCTAAGGAGGAGCTTTCATTTGCTTAATTAGTGACTAAGCAAATGAGGAAGATTAGGATTTGAATCCTATATTCAAAGGATTATTCGTTAGTTTGTGCTCCAACAAATAGATTACTTGAGAAGCTTCCTACAACTCTTGAGTTGTAGAAAGAAATGGAACTTCTCTACAAATTTGGTTTGTAGAGAAGAAAGGGAGAAATGCAACTTGGAGGTCGCAAAGTGTAAGATCTTCCTTGAACATTTGACGTTCAAAGAAGGGGATTCATACTTCCAATTTGAGTTTGGGAGCATGAAGACAGAGTTAAATACTCTCCTACAATCTTGACTTGTAGGAAAGAGGGAGGAAGACGCAACTTATGGGTTGCAAGTCCAAGAACGTTCTTTGAACATTTGGTGTTCAGAGAGACGTACACATTCTCCTAACTTTAGAGTTCTAGGGGAATGAGATGATTTTCCTACAACTTTTTGGTTGTAGAAAAGAGAAGCAACAAGCAAATTTTGAAATGCATGTTGAAAGGAATTCCTTGGACATTGAGTGTCCAAGGAGGAGCATTCATTTGCTTAATTAGTGGCTAAGCAAATGAGGAAGACTAGGATTTGAATCCTAGTCTAAAGGATTATTCATTGGTTTATGTTCCAACAAATAAATGATTTAGTGAATTTCCTACAACTTTGGGGTTGAAGTAGGAAGATGTAACTTGAGAGTTACAAAATTTCAAAGATGTTCTTTGAGTACTTGATACTCAAGGGGAAGGTCATTCACTTTGTTGGAGCCAAGTGAATAGGGATAGATACTCATTTGTTAATTTTATGATTCAACAAATGAAGAAACACCTTAGGATTTGGTCCTAAAGTGAGAGGACTCATGCAATGAAATACTTAAAGGCTTGAGGAGCCTTAGGATATCTTGCATAAGAAGATATTCGTTGGTTTTATGTGCCAACAAAGAAGATAGGAGAACTTGGGATTTGGTTCCAAGTTTCAAATGACTCATGCACTCTAACACTTAGAGCTTTGAGAATGCTCTAAGTATCATGCATGAAGAATATGTAAGGGTTGTTGATTTTGTCTCAACAAACGAGAGAAGTGAATTACTTGGAGTTTGGTTCCAAGCTTCTAATGATTCTTGCAACATCTTTGGAGCTTTAGGGAAGCTCCAAGTATTATGCAAAAAGAGATGATTTGTAGTTTGAAACTACAAATCAAGAGACAAATCATTGAGTTTTTGTGTTCAATGATGCAATGCCTTCTTCCTATGCTAGGTTAGGCAAATGAGATAGGCTAGATTTAGAACTCTAAGCCTAAAAGGGAATTCTTTCATTGACTTTTGTGTCTCAAAAATGAAAGAAAGAGGTAGCTTAGATTTTTGGTTCTAAGTTACAAGACTTTCATATAACGATAGTTTGGAATTTTGAGAGTTCCAAATCATCACATATGAGAGGAGTGCTTGTATGCTAACTTTGTATTATTAGCAAACGGAGTGGAGACTTTAGGATTTGTTTCCTAAAACTTTGATTCATGGACTAAAATAATTGGGACTTAGAGGACACCCCAACTATTAAGCATGAAGGACATGTACATAAGGAAGGGAACCTTCTACTCTCCTACAAATGTTTTGGATTTGCTTGAAAGAGAGAAGGCTAACTTCCTAATGCGTAGAAGGTTTTCCCAAATCAAATTTGATATGATTTTGGGGACTTGAAAGTTTCTAGGAGAAACCTAAAGATCTATTTTGGCAAGATCTAAGAGGGACCTAAGAACAAACATGTAGTGGAACCTAGGCTTTTGGAATCCTAGGTTGAGAACAATCATGCAATGAAAAGATGGAGCTTTGTGGTGCTCCAAATTACCATGCATGAGGGAGAGATAGGTGAGTGATTGTAGAATTTGTATCTACAAGCAAAGAGAGTTGAATCTAGGATTTTTTGGGGTCCTAGGTTAAGATTTGTTCATACAATGGAAAATGGACACTTTGAGATGCCCCAAAATTCCATACGTGAGAAAGGAAAGACTACTAGAGAGCTTCCAACTCAATGAAAAGATTTCCAAATCAATTTTGGCATGATTTGGGTAGGAAAGATTGAGGCGGACTTGCTCCTACGACTCTCCTAGAAAGACAATATGCAATATCATCTTAGGGATCTTAAGACATAGGATGGAATGTCATTAGAAATCCTATGGATAGGCTCTAAGAAATAGTTTTCTAGAGTCTAAGGGGAGCCTAAGGGTGAAGGCTTTCGATTGTCTTTTCGAAAGCTTCACCAAGTGCCTAAGTTTTGTGTTAAAACCCTTAACCCATCAACTTACAAACTACACTAACATATCCAACAAACTTCCAATATATGATGGGGTGCGATCTATAAGCTCCTTGAAGCCATAGACTACCCCATCATTGCTTTGCAAGCATCCATAAGTTTGGTGGGCATATTCATAGTTTTGCAAATTGTAAGTACAAGGACCATAGCCAATGACATATAGCGATCATTCAAAGACAACAACTCACATAAGCTTAATTTAAAAAAAAAAAAACGCATAATAAAGAGAGTTTTCGCTTTGTCTCCCTAAATTTGGAGAGGTTCAACTATGTCTTCCAATCAATCTATTGATTGTGGGATTGAAACATGAACTAATAATGCTCATAAAAGATCCCACAACTTCATAAAAATAATTGGAATGCATATTTGAGCTTCTAGCAAATTTAGGGGAATAGTGAATGTCATGGCGGTGCAACCTTATCACATGCATGTGCTAATCTAGTTGAAACATACAAGTTTTAGGGTATGTTAACGCGTGCCACACTTAAACAAGAGACCTCGTACTCCTACATTTCATTAGACATTGGACGAACTACTAAACTTAAGGTTTGGTCAAAGGTAAGAATACTAAGCATGACATGGGTACTATTTTCATGCAAAAATAGGGACGTTGAACACAAGTTTAACGCCCCATCGCCACGCCGCTATCTCTTTAGCTCTCGCATGAGAGCGAATCATGTAAATTCACTTGATTTTCACGATTGAAACTAGTGAATAGCGGATATAGGATTTTAGGGGAACGAAAATTAAAGCTTCTAAGGACCTAAGGCTTTGGAGCGTCAATCGCATGCCATTGGCTTTGGAGCCTTAAGGTTTTGCCTAAGTTTTAAGGATTTTACCACACCCGGTTTGTCCAAGCTGCTCCAAACCAATGTCCAAACTGCTGTCCAAGCTCCGCTCCAAGCTCCGATTGCTGTCCAAGCTCCGCTCCAAGCTCCAATCCGCTGTCCAAGCCGTTCCGGACGTCACCACCGCTGTCCACGACGATTTGAAGGTTCCAAACTGCTGTTTGGGAGGTTTAGGAGCCTCCTTTTGCTGTTTGGAGGCTTCAAACAGCTCCCAACTCGTCTCGAGGTCGCCGGGGTTGAAGGAGGAAAAGCTAGAAACCTTCCTTTGCTGTTTGGAAGTCTCCAACAGCTTCCTACTTGCTGTTTTTATCACCTCGAAGTCGTCGGAGATGAAGAAGGAAGGGTAGAAGCCTCCCTTCGGAAAGAAAGAAACACAAATCCCGACCTGGATGAGGTCGGGCCCTCGGTTTGGATGAGCTCACGGATGGGAGGCTGCGACTTCAGGAGATCCAGCAAGTGAAGGAGGAAAGGAGCGCTTGGGAAGCTCAGCCGAAGGTCCAGGTGGGGTCGGTCGCGGCTGTCGCGCGCGAGGGGGAGGTCGGACGGAGCTTCCGAGCGCAAGGAGTGCGGACGGGGCTGTCGCGTGGGCTGGAGTTCCGCCTGGTGGAGTCGCACGAAGGAGCCGCACGCAGTAGAACAATCGCCTGGAGGAGTCGCACGAAGGGAGCTCTCCGCCTCTTCTCTCTCACTCGCTCTCTTTGTGTGTCGGAACGAAAGAACCAAAAGCCACGGGGAGCCGAAGGAGCTCTCCATTGCTTTGTTCTGCTGTGGCTTCGGACGGACAGCCCAAAGAGCCGCCCAAATGAGCCTATGAGGCTCTCTCGTTACTTGAAACGAGGAGAATGTACTTGAGTACATTGAACCCAAATTTTGGGTGAGATTTGAGAGAAAATCTCAGCCCTAGGTTCAAAATTCTGATTTGGGGAAATGATTGAGCCCAAATCAATCAATTTGGGCTGAAATTGGCTCCGAATTGGGCTCGACCCGAATCGATTTGAGTCGATTTGGGTCCGATTTTGTTCGATTGAGTCAATTTTGCGAAATTGAACTCCGATTGATGCCGATTAGCGTCGAATTGGGCTCGACGACGCTCGACGAGGTTCGATTGGGTTTTAAATGATTTGATTTAATTTTAATTTAATTAAATTGATTTAATTTAATTAAATTGGAGTTTAATTTGAGTCAATTTTGTCTCGACGTCGATCGATCGAGTCGATCGAGCGCGATCGAGTCTAGTCGGGCTCGATCGGGGTCGAGTCGGTGCGAAATATTCGTCAACACAAATCTGAAGATTCTATTTATCAATGGGTGCTTTTGATTATTTTAAATGATGGAATCTGAGTATATCAAATATTGTGCTTTTTGATACTACTGAGAAAAAAATTACTCGTCTTGTCCCAGATAGAATTAAACGGATCTAGTCTGTTTTTTTTTTTCAGCGGGTTTTCATTTCATTAATCATGCGTCTTTTACTTTATCATGGTCGTTGTCATCATCATCTTAATTTTCTTCTATATCCCTAAACATATCAAGCCTAAGAAGTGTTAACTGGAACAGATTTCTCGTAAATGGACACACCATATTACTACTGTGTTGTTCTTTGGCTTTGGGCTTTGGTCCTTATGGGAAGCATTCACTGGAGACGGGTATGTTTAATTACTATCGTTTTGAATAATCTTCAGCTTATTGAATATTGATTGCTTTTTTTTTTTTTGTTAGAGAATCTGAAGAATTGGCCGAGGTGGAAGCAAAGCTGGTTAGTACATGCCTTATTTGGTATCCCTAATTAATTAATTGATTTGTAAGTAACATATTTTATATTTTCATTTTAAATTTTTAGGATGCTGACTGGAAGGCTGGGACTGCTGGATCCAAAGGAACTTCTAAGGTTTGTTTACATTTATAGATAGGCTAAAGGTACTTTTATGCAGAAGCGTTACACAAGAATGAATATGATGTGCCATATAGTACCACAGAAGTGATCAAGCACACATAGAATACCAAATTTTATGTGGTTTAATGAATATTTGACTTTGCCCATAGGTGAGGAGAGGCCACTTAACACAGCCCCTAATGTCGCAAGGAAAACTATACAGAAATTAACTTAAGACCTCATTTGTTTGCTTTAAGTTAGGAATCATGTTTTAGAAAATGATAATTTTTTTTTCAAATTCATCATTTGGTTATGTAGTTAGATGAGAACATTGATTTTAAGCTTTACAATCCTCCTCAAAACTCCCTCAAAGTGATGTTTTCATTTTGACACTCAAAATGAATGAAAACCAAATCATCACTTTCTGAAACTTGTTTTGTATTTGCAAACTTCCACATAAACCCTAAGAGTGATAATAAAGAAAATAGCATTTAATTAAGGTAAAAAATTTCCACTTCAAAAGTTCCTCTAATGGGTGTATTTATATCTCTTTATGGATTCATCTCGAAATTTCTTGTGTGATGGTACAATTGAACCTATAATTCGCATTACTTTCAATTTTCTCTCTTCTCCTAATTAATTTCCCTCCCTTTTTTTCTCCAAAAAACCTTATGTCACTTAACGCCAAAGCCTTTGGCCAACAACTTGCATTTGCCTCATGATTCCTTCATCCCATAAATCTTTTCTTTTCTGTAAAGCTTTAAGGACGTGGTTTTAATTTCAAGTCACATTCAAATTTGAGCTGAAGTCATCGAAAATAAAAATTATCCAAACAAACTTTCAAATGAAAATTTTTTCTAAAATGAAATTTTTTGTTGTTATCTAATAACTTCCTGCTTTTAATTTGTGCATGTATTGAGTCAAAACTCAAAAATATTTCCATTGCTTGATAACGAAACAAGAATCCGAATCTCCTCTATAACTCATGGTGCTTAAGCTCCTAAAGTCCTAAAAATCTAAACACTGCACTATCTTGTAAATAAGACGTATTTGAATCTTACAACGCCCACGATAGATCTCCAAGACACATTTTGTCCCCCTTAACTTGTGCCTCATTTTGTACCTAAATCTCTCATATAGCAAATAAGTTTATCCTTTTTTACTTCTTCAAATCACGATGGTCAGACAAATCTTATAAAATTGAAATAGAACCATTCAAAGTTGCACTATATACGCGTATTTCAGTCGACTTTATTCAGCTTCATGGCTATCAATGAATCTATATACGCTCTAAAGACTTCCACATCTTCATGTATCACTGAGAGCACTTTAAATATGTTTGACTTTCATAAAATTTGGTACATTTCTAACTCCAGCCAAAGTCCTAGTTGCACCATCATGTGTCGTCAACTTGGCAATGCAAGAACCAACTGTGTTTCACATAATATTATTTTTCATATAGACATAACCACTAGAGCATAACTTAAAAGTGGAAAACAACTCCATATTAGGCCATATAATGTAAGATGAATCCAAAATTTTCTAATTATTGTGATTAAGTTCAGTTTTTTTTTTTTTTCACAAGAGTATCATTTATATCTCTAATTTAAACCAATTTGTAATAGCACTAGCATTTGTTGACTTGTTCTTTTTATGGTTGACATTTGTATGTTGCTCCTTTCTCTTCAAAGCATGGCAATCACTCTTAATATTCCCTATCTTCTTGTAATAGAATCAAGCCACATCCTTGTACTTACCATGAGATTTACTCCTGCTATTTTTAACGATATATATCTTTTCAGATCTCCTAACAAATAATGTCTCAACTGGTTTTTCATCTCTTATATCCTTAATCTTAGCAATCACCTTTTTAGAAAGAAGCAATTTTTTAAAGTTCTATAAATTGATTGCATCTTTCTGATACAATATAATGTCACAAAATTCTTATGAGATAACACAATAATAAGAAAACTTTATTCCATCATAAAAAATCATTTCAATATTCCTTAGATCTGGAATACTGGAATTAAATGCATTCAAATGTGATTTAAGAGTCTATATTTTTGCATTTGGAGTCGATGCAATCTTTGATTCTAATAAAGTTTATTGGATAGGCTTTTTATATTGTATGAAGTGACTTCATTTTAAGCCACAAACCTTCCATGGTTGTTTATTCCAAGAATTCTGTTAAGACTTTATATGGCAAATTGTTGATTTATTGAGTGAATTTTTTCATTCATGTGTGCCTTATCCTCTTCATTCATATTCTTTTGGCATATTCGTATGCTCCATGAATGCCTTCGCTGGCCCTTGTTGGATTAGAACACCATGCATATTGGCTCTTTATATTTTGTTTAGTCCTTATACTTCATAATCTTAAATTTCATAGCTATTGTATTTCTCATATCATGACCCTTGCTTTGATACCAATTGCTAAGAAAAATGTCTAACTTCTCCATGAAAATATCACTAGAAATGAAATCGAGGAGCTACAAAGTAGACCCTGAAAGGATAAGCACACAGAGAGCGCCAATAATAATGTTCTTTGGAAAATATTTGCCTACATTCCTGAGAGAAGATCTGATTCACTAAATGAGAAATCACAAACAATTTACAAATAAAAGGATACTCACCAACCCTTTGTAAAACATAAGTACACCTAATCACACAAAAAAATATAAAAGTGTTAAATATCTCAATAGAAGCTAAAAGAAAGAGGACCAAATTAAGATCATAAATCATTACTTCAAAAGTTCCTCCGAAACGTGCTTTTATATATTTTTATGGATTTGGCTCAAAATATTTGGCGTAAATGTGCTTCTGGTTATCAAAATAATGCCCCAAACTCACTATCAAAACTTTCCAACTAGCTCTTCTCTTTCTCTCCTTATTGTATTTCCCTTCTTTGATTTTTTGTTTCAAAAACCCTCCAGCCACTGACATCGTATCCTTCAGCGACCAATTTATGTGCTGCCCAATGATAGCTTCAACCAAGTAATCTTCTTTTATTTGTTTGACTTTAAAGTGGTCTCTTTAAATCCAAAAAGGATCAAGTTTAACCTAAAATTATTCAAAATAATAAATTATCATAACAATCTCATCGAACGATGTTCTCACTAGACATTTGCAAGAGGTTGTACCCTGGTGTATGCTTTTTGCTGATGATATTCTTCTTTTTGATAAGACTAGAGAGGGAGTTCAAGGTAAACTTGAATTATGGAGGTTAGTCAACCTTAGAGTCTAAAGGCTTTCGTTTGAGTAGATCTAAAACTGAACATATGGAGTATAATTTTAATAAAAATAGATCTAGTGGGGGGATTGTGACTTTGGGTGATCAAGTTATTAATAAGAGTACATGTTGTAGTTGTTTTGGGTCTATTTTTAGAGTGATGGTGAAATAGATGGGATATTATTAGTAGAATTCAAGTTGGATGGTTGAAGTGGAGGAATGCATAGTACTTCTTGTGTGATACAAAAGTCCCTCTCAAACTTAAGGTAAAATTCTATAAGATGGTAGTGAGATCTGCAATGCTTTATGGTGCATAATGTTGGTCATTAAAAGAGAAGCATAATATTAAGTTGAGTGTTGCAGAGATGATGATGCTCAGGTGGATGATAGAGACATGATACGAAATGAGCATATACGTGAAAAGGTTGGAGTAGCTCCAATAGAAGATAAGATTAGAGAGAGAGTCGCCTTAGATGGTTTGGTCACATAAAACAGCGGCCTTTCGATGATCAGGTTAGGAAAGTATATGTATTAAATTTGACTAATGTTAAGAAAGGTAGAGGTAGACTTTGATGCATTTAGATTTTTGCATTATTTTTGTTTTGAACAATATTCGTTATATTTTCTATTTTTGTTTTATTTTTATGCTATCCAATGATGGTGGTAAATCCAATGATCATGGTAGGAAAAGGTTTGGATTATGCTTACCATGGGTTTGTTGGTTTTGGGGTCCATCATGTCCTTTGGGGAGGTTTGCTGGTTTCGGATGGGCCTTGGCTGTTAGTGGTATGAGCTTGGTTTATTGAAATTCAAGTGGTGCCAGCTCATTAATATTAAGTAGTGATGAAGCTCATTATGAGCTGATGTTTAGTAATAAAATTAAAGAGAAAAGGAGCAAGATTTGGTGAGTGGAACTTGTTCTTTCATATTCCTTTTGTCTCTTGACCTGCTGCAGTTTTTCTTGTTATTTTCTTCCCACGGTTTGCAACTGACTCTTCGGTTTGCTGCATGTGATCCCCTTTTTACCATGAATTAAAATCTAGCTGCTGGACCCGATACTTACCTGTTGGATTCTTGTGCTTGGCTGTTGGAACCGTGGCCTCCTCCTTGAGAATTGTTGTGCCGTTTGGGATTTCTGTACACCGTGGCCTCCTCCTTGAGAATTGCTGTGCTGTTTGGGATTTCTGTACATAATTTGTTGGATTTTCAATTCCCCATTTTGGTGGAATTGAAACATTCTTTGGGCTGTTTAGTTTCCCTTCTTTTGCCTATATATATGAAATGCTTTGAGATGGAATGGGTTGGTGAATATTGAGAGCAAATTGCTATAACTTGCGGGTTCTTCTTGAAAAAGCTTAAGAGCTTTGTCCATTCCCTCTTCTACCTCTTGGAAGGCTTGCGAGCTTCTCCACCCTTTGTCTGGGCTTCTAACCTCTTTCTTCTCTATGCAAGTTCCACTCCACCTAGATCTTTCTTCTAGTTTTGTTGGTAAAGTTTGTTGGCTGTTTTGGTGGCATTTGCAGGAGGAGTTTGGTAGGACGTTGGACCCCTTTGCAGTGGTGGACCCCTTTGCAGTTATGGACCCTTTTGTTTGCATATCTAAACATTATCTGAACAATATATTCATACAATCGGTACATGTGAGGAGTCCTCTTGTAGGATGTTCTGAGGATATCGTTTGTTTATTTTTAGTTTATTTCTTTTGCTAACTTTTTTTTTTTGTTTTGGTTTGGATGATCGCTTCTTTTCTAATCTGAATTTTAATGTTTATTTAGCCTATTTTGTTCTCCAAGTGGTGTCTTAAATTTCTAAAAATTGAGTCTTTATTCTCTTTGTTCTCTCTTTGTGTTTTTGCTTCAAGTTGAATACATCAGACTTAAAAAGACTTGGTTAGAAAATATTAGAAATGACCTTTTTTTTATTAGATTTAGATGAAAATTTGACTCTTAATAGAGCACAATGGAGAAAAAGAATTCATGTAACCGACCCCACATAGTGGGATAAAGGTTTGCTGCTGTTGTTGTAACAATCTCATCGAATGACTCAACGGCTTGCACCCTTTCTTCTTACTTGCATGGTCGTAGAAGTGTAACCTGTGTGTTGGCCTATGATAGCTTAGTTTAAGGAGTGCAAAGTACTTAAACATTACACTAAATGATTTGCTAATTAATTACGTAAAAAGTTTGAACAATGCATTATTAACCCTTGTTATGTAGCATAATGTGCTGCAGATGGGGATGGGTAGAGCAATAGGCATACCATTGTTGCTAATCCTTAAATCTCTTGATGCTCCTGATTCTTGTTTTTGTCGGACTTCGTAATGAGACTATTAAAATCTGTTTATGATGTCTCATCACATAATTTGACGTAGAGAAACAGTTTTTACTTTCCTAGTTCCTCCAAAACTGTATTCATTGAGCTAATAATGTGAAGGCAGAATGAAGAAACAAAAAAAAAAATTAGGTTCACGTATTGCAGATATTCACTTATTAGTGACAGTTAAGTTATTTCAACAGCAACTTGATGATGTTTTTTTTCCCTGTAGGATAACGAAGACTTGAAAAAACAACAAAAGATATTTCTGACACAGTTCTTCTCCCCTATCTTTTTGAAGGCAAGTTTTTCGGATTCAAGTCCACATTATATCATTTAACTGTCAGGCCATGATTATAACCCTTTGGTTTTGGGCAAATTAGTAGGTGCGGACACTGGACAGAGAAAATCATTCGGATTTATTTCTGTCTATAGTAAAAGCGCAGCTGCTACAGTAACTACGCTTTTATTGTAGATAAAGAGAAATCCGGATGATTCTCTCTATTCGGTGTCCGCACCTAATAATTTCTCCTGGTTCTGGCCTATCTTTCTCATGTTTGAATTTACTGCCTATTAATTACTTGCAGGCATTTTCCATTACATTCTTTGGTGAGTGGGGTGACAAGAGTCAGGTAACTCTCATGAAATTTTTTTTTTCAAAATTTTTCTATTAAATTTATTTTGAGATAAGTGTAAAAGAAAATTTAATTCATATATCACACTTTCTCAAAACAAATTCAATAAATTTCAATTCCATCAAAATCTGCATTTTTTTTCTTTTATTTCATTCTACCTCTCTATAGATGGAGAAATTATTCTGTGTGGACACCGGATGGTCCGGAAGCCAACTAGAACGTGCTACGTCACCCTGTACCGAGTGGTACCGAGCAAAAAATGACGTGATGCGTTCTGATTGGTTTTCGGACGCTGTCCAGGATCCGCATAGAATAATTTTTCCTATAGATGAGCAAACTCCTTTCTGTTATGGCCCCCTATAACTCCAAGAAAATTCCCACAGATTGCTACAATTGGTCTCGCTGCAGATATGGACCCGTTTGGCGTAGTCCTCGGTGGAATCATGTAGGCTTTCACTTCATATGTATATTCATATCATATCTTATTCTTACTGGAATCTCTCATGAATTCCTTTTGTTCCAGAGGACAAGCCCTGTGCACCACCGCAGCAGTTTTTGGAGGAAAGAGTTTGGCCACCCAGATTTCCGAAAAGATGGTAAAAACTCTTCCAATCTACTTAAAACTTTAGCTTCGTTTGGGACGACTTTCTTACTGCTTTTTAAAACAGCTTCTTAGTACAAAAATTTTTAGAAAGCCATTTTATAAAGCAATAAGAAAGCTGTAGGCTTCTTTTGGGACAGTTTTTTTTTTGTTGCTTTTCAAAGCAGTTTTTTAGCCCAAATTTTTTTAAAAAACTGTGGCTACAAGCTGTCCCAAACATAACCTTAAACTTCCAATTAAATACATGATGGATGATTCTGATGATTCTTCAATCCCAATCCCTCATATAATCACAGGTCTCTCTCTCTAGCGGAGTCCTCTTCTTAGTGTTTGGTTTCCAGTCCTTCCTCGCCTCCTCTGCAGCAGCAGCAGCAGAGTTATGATTCAAGATTTAGTCAATCAAAGCCAGTTTTTACCTCTCTTCAATGGAGTTCACAATATTGAATGTGAAGGTTTTTTTTTCTCATCATCATAATTTACCTCGCCCCAAACTCTCCTGAAAAATAATAGCAATAACAATAATAATTTCCGATCTAAATGAAAAGATCTGGATGTACAATTAGATTCAGTTTATTTTAATCACAGAGTTAAATTTAGATTTTGTTTGGGATGACTTTTTTATTGCTTTTTTAAAACAGCTGCTTTAAGAAGCAACAAAAAAGTCGCCCCAAACGAAACTTTGATATGCTGGCTGCCTAATGTTGTGGCTGCACTCTAATTTGTAAAATACCTAATTAGCTATTATGATGAAGCTACAGATAACTATCAAATCTTGGATGAGAAATTCCATAGTTATGATGATGTTCTGTACTTTTTATATGTTCATTGAGGTGGCTCTCTGCTTGTTGGTTTTGTGAAGGTGGATATATCATTGGAATAATTTAACTATTGGGGGATTTACTTAATGCTTAAATTTTTATATTTATATGTATTTTATTATCTCAATTATATTAAAATATATAATAAAATAGATGCATAAAAATGTGTATTTAAAAATAATAATATTAATATTTTTGTTGACTTAAAAAATTTGGTGTTAATTAAGTATGAATGAGGATTTACTTATTATAATATATAAATATGCTAGAAGTTTATTGCATCCATAAATTGTTTTCATGAAAATCTCATGCATTTGGTATTAGATTTTTAATTGTTTCAATGTTTAAGAGGCTATTATTCTTTTAGGGGCAGTTTGATTTAGGACAAAAGAGGTGTAATGTATTTTAAATGCAATGGTTTGAAAATTTTTGATGTTTTGTCTGAATTAAATTAAATTTAGTGCAAAATTTTGGTATATTTTGAATTCATCCTTTAGTTCTTTTTTTTATATATATATATTTGAAATTACTCATATTTGGATGATTTCTAAATATACTGATACTTCGTTGTTTATCATTGCCCAATGTTATTGTTGATCGTTCTACTATCGCCTACTGCCTCCCTCAACCACCTATGCCAACCGTCACCCACCACCTGCCACCAACGCCCGCTGAAACCACTGCTAGTTACCACTATTGTCGGTCTCCACCAGGCATATTAATAAAAAATAATAACTTTTTTCATATTTTTTATTCTCGTTCAAATAATTTTAAAATATTTTAAATACACTTTATTTTTCAATCAATCAAGAAGCCCCTTAAGTTAACTTGATTTTTTAAAGTGAAGGTGTAAATGTGTTTATATTTTAAAGTGATAAAGCTTTTGTCAAGTAAAAAAGAGATATAATAGAACAGGCTATATGAATTTTTCTAGTGTTGTGTTAAGAGTTAAATTCTTATTTAAATTTGATATAAAAATTATTTTTAATACTTCTTAATTAAATCTTTAAAAATAAAAATATAATAAAAAAATAAATTGCCTATCTACCTTTAATTAGTTTCTCAATTGAAAGACCAAATTTCATATAGTACAAAGTGAAGAAACAAAATAATATATGAAAAATAATATTCCATTACTCTTTAAATATAATAAAGAATATGGAAATCTTTAAAAAATTGATTAATATTTCAACAATCCTTTGCTCCAAATAGATCACCCAAAGCCTTAAAAAATGTGATCAAAGCAAGCTTTGGTGGAAGTCATATGAAAGCCCTAATTAAGATTAGAGCAAAGTAGCAATTGACTATTGTTACATATTAAAAAATTTGTGTCGGTAGAGTTGGCATTTTATATCTTAGCTTTTGATAAGAATTCAATTTGTAGAATACAAGAAATTTTTATATGTAAAACTCAAAAAGATAAAAAAACTACAGAATCCGTCACAATTGGATAGTCCACTATATATCACAAATTACAACGATCCTCCCCTCATTTGAAGATGGGATTATTTGAGAACAAATATTTGATTTCCCTTCTAGAGATTATAGAATTGGGTGTTTTAAATGGACAATTAAAACCCAACAACATGGTTAAATTTTAGAAGTCTGCTGATGGTGGTGGCAGTTGCTTGCGGTGTTCGTCGATGGTGATAATTGAAGAAATGCAAGAAAGCTCTATAGTTTTTTTAGCTCTTTAAAATACCTCCCACTTTGTAGAGAAAAGAGCCTTATTTAGAGGCTTTTTTAGATGGACATTTTGGTACCATGATGTAAAAAACTTCATCGTACTTTTTATATCAATCTCCTTGATTGTAGATTATTTATCAAATATTTGAATGCCTTAATGATATCAAAATCAAGTAATATTGTGCTCGTTAAATTAGTCTCATTGAGTTACTCGATTTAATTATAAGTATAATATAATCGAAGTCAAAGGTCCATTAATTTATGTTAAAAAATTTCAAATATAATTCAAGTGCTTGATTTGAGCTCATTTGGAGTCTGATCAGATCACTTGTAGCGTTAATAAGTTAGTTTCATCGAGACATTCAATTTGACTATTAATTTACTAAAATTGGAGTTCCATGATCTTGAAATTAATTTTGAAAATTTTAATTTAAGTATTATCTCAAGATTCATATCAATCATATGAATTTTTTGAAATTTTGTCATAGGTCAGGCAATACTTTGCCAGAATAAGATATACAAACTTAAATGCAAAAAAAAAAAAAAAAAAAAAAAAATTTAGAGTAAATGATTAAAATTTAATTCAGTGAATGCTCTCCAATTACTAAACAAACAATCCTAATTACTGAATAAATTATGAAAAATCTCAAATAAAACGAAGATGCCCTAAATGTAAATACTATAAAATCTAAGACGACTCTCTATAATCTTATCTTCTATTGGAGCTATTCCAACCTTTCCACGTATATGCTCATTTAGCATCCTGTCTCTAAGAGTAAAGCCATTGATCATCCACCTGAGCATCCTCATCTATGCGGCACTTAACTTAATATCATGCATTGAGCATATAATTATTATCATATTACTTGTAATGATAAATTTATTTATTTGATATATTTATAACAAATTTTGAATTGATTAAATAATATTTAAAATTTATAACTGTTGTGTCCTGGAGTATTCGCGGCGGTAGAGAAAATATATAGTTTAACGTCTTAGCATTGTACGAAGATCCAGCACACAATCAGATAAGAGAGAGGGTGAAGCATTCATAAGTGACACTAGAGTTTTTACGTGGAAACCCCTGAAATAGGGGGAAAAACCATGGGGTCTGGCCCAGTTTAAATGAATCCACTAGTATTTGCAATTGATTACAAATGAGGCCCTTCCTTGGGAGAAGGCCTTGGCTTGATGATACAAATATACATAATCTAGAGCGCATTACGTGGTAGGAGTTACAATAATCAACATAGGTATGTTTATTTGGTTGGAAGGGCCTTTGTCGGCAAGAGACAGAAATCAGAAGGACTGTAGTCAGCAGGAGACCGGGGTCAGAAAGACCGTTGTCTGTTGATGAAGGTCGGAATGACCATAGTAGATGACAGAAGTCTGAAAGACCGTAGTCGGCAGGAGACTGGGGTCTGGAAGACCATTATCTAGTGATGAAGGTCAGAAGGACCATAGTAGGCAACAGAGGACAGAAGGACCATAGTCGACAGGAGATAGGGGTCTGAAAGACCGTAGTAAGAGGGAGGTGTTTCAGGATAACTCTCGGCGTTAAGTGGTGGCCCGAAAGAAGTATGGACGTCAGGTGGTGGTCCGATGGAAGTCCGGGTCTTACGTGGTGGCCTGATAGAGCACAGGGCTTTAAGTGGTGGTCTGGCGGAGCAACGACGTCAGGCGGTGGTCCGGCGGAGGTGAAGGCCTCAAGTGGTGGTTCAGTGGAGCAACGGCGTCAAGTGGTGGTCAAGCGGAGGTGAGAGCCTCAAGTGGTGGTCCGACGGAACAACAGCGTCAGGCGGTGGTCCGACAGAGGTGAGGTCACGACCCGACCCGACCCGAGACGAATCCCGCTCGCATCGGGCCACGACAGGCCAAAAACAGACCAACTGACCAGGATCTGGCTTTGGAATTTGCTTCAGAACTGATTCTTCCAAACATTTCAACTCAAAAACAGACACACAGAGCCACTATGAAACATCAAATGCAGCGGAACAAAGTATCTATATTTTTCTTTCTTTTCCTCAAAACAATCATCTACAACTACAGACCATGGCTCAGACAGAAAGAAACAGAGCAGAAGAGCCATGTCTGTACAAAAATCAAAAGTACAAAACAATACCTACAGATCAAACTCTGAACTCTAGTCCAAGACCTCCTTCCCTTTCCCAGAACCTGAAAATCACCAGAAAACAAGGGTGAGCTCAACAGCTCAGCAAAGCGACAAACCTCCAATCAAAACTTTCAGAATCCAAAACCAAACACTTCAAACCAAATCCGTACAGAAACCAGAACAGAATCGAACAGATATCAAAATAATGCAGATCAGAACGAAACAGATCAAATCAGAACAAATACAGACATATATCAAATCAGAATTAGACTTGCTTACAGAACAGATACGGAAATCAGAAGTCCTTTCAAATCAGATATCAGATATTTAATTAATAGCTAAATTCCTTGACACTGACAGAATCTCTATGGATTCCGACCCCTTATGGCTCCCTTTGTGCTCACGGCACCAGACAGATGTGCTTATAGCACCAAAACAGATTTCATCGGATCCGGAACAGAACTGATTTCAGATTTCAGATTGAGCTCGTTTCAAATTCAGATTCAGATTTCCCAGACACTAACCGAATTTCTTAGGATCCGGGCCACTTATAACTCCCTTTTTATAGCATATACAGATAACATATCAATTCAGAAGAAATCCGGACGAAATCAGAAATCACACGAAAATCGGGCAGCACAACGGCTATATACGGAATTTACACAATTTTCCTGAAAAAAATACAGAATACCAAATTTGCACAGAATATAGATAACAACATTACAAGACTTTAATTATATTGCTCAGACAATTTTAGACTACACAGAAAAATACAGTCGACATAAAACGCCGTCAAATCAAAACTACTTGGACAAAAATCTTCAGAAAATAATCAAAATGTGCACACTCGGCACGTCAACAACATACGGAAACTTACGCGGTAAAAACTGAACCAGACGGGAAATACGGACGAAAATCACTAACAAAAATCAATTCCGGACAGATAATACCGCCAAACACGACGGTTCTGAAAATCGAGAAAGGCGGATTGTGCCTTACCTTGCGTACAGAAATATCTTCAACAGTCTCGTCGGACGAAAACGGACCGGCGTCGCCTGAAAATCAACTTTTCCAAAAGTTTCCTCGACTTTCTCTCTCCTCAGCCGAATTTTAGATATTTTGATTTTTCTCTCTCTTCAAAATGACTTGATTTTCCCTTAAATAACCTTCAGATCGGCCTGGCCGATCGCACGATCGGCCTGGCCGATCAGACCAAATTCAATCATCCTGGGCCAATTTTTCAGGACGATAATTAATTTCCTTGGACGAAAAAATCCTCTATTCTCTGACTTGTGCCATGCACTGATCGGCCTGGGACGATGACCCTATCGGCCTGGCCGATCCATACAGGAAAATCACCTGGAGCTGCAGAACACATTCTGGAACAGATTTTGATCTAATCGTCCCGGGACTATCCAGATCGGCCCGGACGATCCTGGAGCAGAAACAGAACTTCACAATCTCCCTAACTTCAAAAAAATGTCGTCATCGACATTGTCCAATCCAAACTCAGTCAAAACAAGTACGGGTACAACTGTCTCATGTCAGACTCCTTCTCCCAAGTGGCTTCTCGTGCAGTACGGTGCTTCCACTGAACTTTAACCATTAGAATATGTTTACTTCGTAGCTTTCGGACGTCATTCACCAAAATCAACTCTAGCTCTTCCTTGTAATCCAGATTGTCCTGAATCTCAACCTCGTCAGCTGACAGCTTCTTCCCAGAGTCAGATACCCACTTCCTCAAAGTGGATACGTGAAACACGTTATGCACGTCAGGCATCAAATCAGAAAGCAACAGTCTGTAAGCAGATTTTCCAATCCTTTCAAGGATTTCAAAAGGTCCAACATACCTTTGACTAAGCTTGCTCACCTGATCAAATCTGCTCACACCCTTCATCGGGCTGACTTTGACATACACAAAGTCACCAACCTGAAACTCAACAAACCTGTGCTTCTGATTGTAATACTTCTGCTGTCGATCTTGAGTAGCTTTCAATCTTTCTTTTATCAAACTGATCTTCTTAACAGTTTCCTCAAAGAAAGTGACACCCAGTTCCTGTCTATCTCCGACCTCAGTCAGAGTCAAAGGAGTACGACACTTCCTGCCATACAGAGCCTCGTACGGTGCCATACCGATACTGGACTGAAAACTGTTATTATAAGCAAACTCAATCAAAGGGATATGATCTTCCCAGCTTCCGCCGAAGTCCAGAACACAAAGCCTCAACAGATCTTCCAGCACCTGAATGATCCTCTCAGACTGTCCGTCTGTCTGAGGATGAAAGGCTGTACTGAAATACAATTTCGTATCCAAGCCTTGCTGAATGCCCTTCCAAAGTCTGGAAGTAAATCGTCCGTCTCGATCAGAAACTATCACTCAAGACACACCGTACAATCTGACTATCTCCTTCACATATATCTGTGTCAAACGATCCACCGGATCGGTCTGCCTGATCGGAAGAAAATGGGCGGACTTTGTCAGTCGATCTACAACCACCCAAATGGCGTCGTGTCCTTGTCTAGATCGAGGAAAACCCATCGCAAAGTCCATTGTTACCTCTTCTCGCTTCCACTCAGGGATAGGCAACGACTGCAATAATCCACCTGGTCGCTGATGATCTGCCTTCACCAACTGACAGGCCTCGCATCTCGACACAAACTCAACTACGTCCTGCTTCATTCCAGGCCACCAGAACAAAAGCTTCATGTCAGCATACATCTTACTACCCCTGGATGTACAGTCTAGCCTGAATGGTGAGATTCATACAAAATCTCATGCCTCAAATCCCCAAACACATGTACCCACAACCTGTTCTTACAGAAAATAGCACCAGAATCAGAAATTCGAAGTTCAGGAGTCTTACCAGATCCAATCTGAGCAATCAACTTCGAATAATCAGAATCTAACTTCTAGGCTTCCTGAATCCTTGCTTCCAAAGAATACTGAATGCTCATCTGAGCCAAATCCATATCACTGGAGGAAATCACCTCCAACTGCAAGCGCTTCATATCACGAATCAGGAAATCATCAAAAGTAAGCTGCAAACCTGATAATCTAGAAGACTTCCTGCTCAGAGCATCCGCTACCACATTAGCCTTACCAGACTGATACTGAATGGTCAGATCATAATCCTTGATCAACTCGAGCCATCTTCTCTGTCTCAAGTTCAGATCCTTCTGAGTGAAAATGTACTTCAGGCTCTTGTGATCAGTGAAAATCTCACATCTGACGCTATACAGGTAATGACGCCAAATCTTCAAACCAAACACAACTGTAGCTAACTCCAAATCATGTGTCGGGTAATTCTTCTCATGTGGTTTCAGCTGTCTAGAGGCATAAGCAATTACCCTTCCATTCTGCATCAGCACACATCCCAAACCTTTCAGTGAAGCATCACTGAACACCTGAAAATCTTCTGTACCTGACGAAAGTGCTAACATTGGAGCTGAAGTCAGACAATCCTTCAATCTCTGAAAACTAGCTTCACACTCCAGTGTCCCAACAAAAGGTACTGACTTCTGCGCCAGTCTCGTCAAAGGCGTCGAGATATGTGAAAATCCTTTCACAAATTTCCTGTAATATCCGGCCATGCCCAAGAAACTACGTACCTCAAATACCGTAGTTGGCCTTGGCCAATCAGCAACTGCCTGAATCTTCTGGGGATCAACAGAAATACCTTCACCGCTAATCACATGCCCCAGAAATGAAATGCTCTTCAGCCAGAATTCCCACTTGGAGAACTTGGCATACAACTGATGCCGTCTCAGAGTCTCCAACACAATACTCAAGTGTCTGGCATGATCATCCTCAGAAGCAGAATATACCAGAATATCATCGATGAAGACGATCACAAACTGATCCAAATACTCCCTGAATACTCGGTTCATCAGATCCATGAAAATCGCAGGCGCATTGGTTACCCCAAAAGGCATAACCAAGCTCGTAGTGCCCGTACCGAGTACTGAAAGCTGTCTTCACCACATCAGCTTCCTTCACCTTCACCTGATAGTATCCGGATCGCAAATAGATCTTCAAAAATACCGAAGATCCGGAAAGCTGATCAAACAAGTCATCAATCCGAGGCAAAGGATACTTGTTCTTGATCGTGACTTTGTTCAAATCCCTGTAATCCACACACATACGAAGTGTCCCGTCATTCTTCTTCACAAACAAAACAGGTGCTCCCCAATGAGAAACACTAGGACGGACAAAGCCTCTATCAACCAACTCCTGAAGTTGAACTTTCAACTCAGAAAGTTCTTTCGGTGCTATTATGTACGGAGCTTTTGATATCGGAGCGGTACCTAAAAAAACATCGATAGAGAACTCCACATCTCTATTCGGAGGTAAACCAACCAACTCCTCTGGAAAAACATCAGCAAACTCCCGTACCACTGGGATCTCAGAAACAGAACCAACCTCCAGGTTCAGATCCCGCACCGAAGCCAAAAAGACTGGGCATCCCTTCTTCCACATTCTGCTCACCCCCAACACAGAAATCAGACTGGAGAGTGTTGACCTCATTTTTGTATGAGGTCACTTGGGCCAATCCCGACCCCAGATCAATTCAATCTCCAGATCAATCCAGACCCTAGGATCTACTCTAGACCCTAGGACTCTTCTAGATTCTGGACCTTAGGATCAATTTAGATCTAAAGTCAATCCAGACCTTAATTCAATTCAAATTCCAATCAAATCCAGGTCAAATTCAAAAAAAATCCAGACCCAAATTCAATACTAAAAGGCCAAGTCCTAAAGGCCTTTTTCAGTAAAATTTCAAACACTTCAAAATCAATCAATTAACCTCCGATTCAGAGTCTGTCAGTTGCATACTGATGGGACATGTCTCTGGAGGCAACCCTCCAAATTTGAGCCCATTCCGAGGTCTTTAACCCCAGAAACTTAATCAAAATCCAAAGGCTGTAAAACCTTCAAATATTTACAGCCTATGCCACTGGACTTGCCATTAAGAGGATTTTGACCTTAGGGCTCTCTTCAAAGCTCCTAATTACTTCCAGACCCTTAATTATGACTCACTGAACAGTAAACTGCATTTTGGTTGACCCACTTTGACCCCTAGTCGACCAGGGGTCAAAAAGACCAAAATACCCCTATGGGGCTCAAATGGTGATTCCAAACCAAATGAACTCCGAATTGAACGCAACCGCCTCCAGCAAGTTTCAAATATCAAACCAAACTTTTTGGACCCCTTTCCAAGTCTTGGGTCAACCTGGTTGACCAAGTCAACCTAGTTGACCTAAGAGACCCTTTAAGGGTCCAAATAGGTGTTTTGACCCAAATGACCTCTCCAGGCCATGGAACCACTTCCATTGGTCTTGAATCGTCATTTGAAACCTGTTGGACCCATTTCCAAGTCCTGGGTCAACCTGGTTGACCAAGTCAACTCAGTTGACCCAAATGACCCTTTAAGGGTCCAAATAGGCCTTTTGACCCAAATGACCTCTCCAGGCCATGGAACCACTTCCATTGGTCTTGAAACGTCATTTGAAACCTGTTGGACCCATTTCCAAGCCCTGGGTCAACCTGGTTGACCAAGTCAACTTAGTTGACCCAAGTGACCCCTTAAGGGTCCAAATGGGTGTTTTGACCCAAATGACCTCCCCAGGCCATGGAACCACCTCCATTAGTCTTGGAATGTCATTTGAAACCTGTCGAACCCATTTCCAGACCCTGAACCCAGTCGGTTGACCAGGTCAACCAATTTTGGCTTAAGGGCCCATTAAGGGCCCATTAAGCCCTTTTGACTCAAATAACCAATTCAATCCTCGAAAACACCTCTACTAGACTTCAAATATCATTTTAAACCTGACCAACTTGGACCCACCCCTTGAGTCAACCTAGTTGACCCAGTCAACCTAGGTTGACTCAAAATTCCCTTAAGGCCTTAATGGGCTATTTTAGCTCATTCAACCCATTGAATCCATTTCATAGCTCCAAAATCAATTCCTAATGCAGCCTAACTATGCTTTGGGATGTGGGCCTATCAAGCCCATTTGGAGTTGACCAAGTCAACTCCAAAGTTGGGTCAAACCTATTCCAAGCTCCAAATCAACTCAAACTTCAAACCCTTCCCTTGGCTTTGTTTATGATCCAACCTACTCAACCCCTAGGACCTCTAAGCTGCCACATCAGCAGTCTCCATGGTCAATTGACCAGTCAACACATGGTCAACAAGCCTTTAAGTAGTCAAATCTTTTGGCCCAAGCCACTTCAACTCATTTGAACTCCCATTGACCCACCACTTCAGCTCTTGAACTCCTCCCCATGCCAACTCAGCTGCCACCTCAGCACCCTTGACCTTTTGACTGGTCAATTTGGTCAACAATGGTTTATGGAGGAGCCCCATGGTCAAGCTCACATGTGAGCCTCCCTCCAACTGATCTAGGAAGCTGGGTTAGTTCCAAATGAGACCTAAAGCTCTCCAATAAGCTCCTTAACCAAGCCCAACCCTTGGTTTAGCCTTAAATGGCAATGGTCCCCCCCACCTCCCAAAGGCTACCCAATGGTTGGAGGGCCTTTCCCAGCCCTTCTCCCTGCCACCTGACGGTTTGGGACACTTGTCCCTCATCAGGGAGAGCCCCCTGATGCATCCCAGTCGTCCATTTGGCTTGGGGATGTTTGAATAGGGAAAAATGCCCTTTTGAAGCATCATTCTAACCCTAACCCTCTCTCTCCACTTAAGCTCTCTCAAGCCCAGCCCCCTGTTCCATTGAGCTCCCCAGACATTTCCCAACTCATCCCCACTCAAATCCGGCCGGTCAAAGTGGTGGCCGACGAACCTCCGGCGAGATCCAACCAGAATCCGTTCAAGGGGATCTAGCACTCGATCCAGGAGCTCTCGAGCCGAGGAGTCTTCTACAAATAGGAGCGTGGACAGTCTACAACTGCAACCGAACAAAAAAATCCAAAATCCATCGGTGAGATTTCTTTAAAACTCAAACCCTAGATAGAAGCACTTAGCGTTAAATAGCTTTCTAATAAGTGCGTTTTGAGCATTGAAATCAGTCCCCCAAGATTTCTGTTCACTGTGGTAATCTAGGTTTAAAATTTTAAGCCATTTAATCTATTATATCGCCTGAACGAGCCAAAAAACGGGTTCTAGGGCGCTCTCGCGGCTCAGTCCAGGCCTGCCGTTTCGGGACCGTTGATCGCTCGATCAACGGTCCTGATCGAGCCGTTCCGTGGTCTGTTCTAACCGTGTATCTTTTTGGCGTTCAATTTTTTGGTCCGGCGGCATCTAGACCCTTCGTTCAAAACCGCGGGATCCATTTGCCGCCGTCCGATCTCTTCTTCATGAGATCAGATGTGAGATCAGATCGAGGCCGTCGGTCCCGAAACGCGGAGAATCAGACGGCCGTAGTTTGACGCTGACGTGGTTAAGTAAAACCGCGTCCAGCGCCCCGCGGCCGACGCGTGGCAGACCGCCGTCGCGCCGTCGCGCCGCCTCCGCGTTTTGACCTCGCGAACCAGAACACGCCGCGTGTCCCGCCAGCCGCCGTTTCTGGTTTGGCCGAATCAGAGAGCGCCACGTGTGTATCCCGCCGTCAGCTCCTGCACTTAATTGGAATTAATTGTTTTTAGTTATTTTATCTAATAAAAAATCTAAAAAAAATATTAAAAATTAAATATAAATCCAAATTATTAATATAATATATCAAATTTCTCATAAAATCAAGATCTTTGATTTCAAATTAAATCTAATTTAAAAATATTTTATATATTTTAAATTATTTTAATTTATTTTTTTATTATTATTATTCTAAATTAGTATATAATTAGAAGTTTATTAAAATATTTTTAAAAAAAATTCAATTATATTTTAAAGGATATTTTGAAATTTCAGCAAACATTTAATATTTTATTCAACTTGATTTTTAAAAGTATTTTGATTATTAATTAATTTTAAATCAATTCAAATATTTTAAATAACTTAAAATTTTAGAAATTCATTAAAAATTTAATTTAACTTCTTAAAATCCAAGTAATACATCAAAATTTTCAAAAAATTGAGAATTTTAATTTAAAACTATTTTCGAAGTTTTGAACTCAATTTATTTTGATTGACTTGGATTATTTAAAATAAAAATCCTTAATTAGTATTTAATTAGCATTATATTAAATACTTTGAAAATTAAAAAATTTATTTTCAAATAACTTTGGAAAGTCAGTGGATCTCTCAATCCTTAAAAACACTTTAGTTTGGTAATATTTTGAATTACCTTTTTTTTTAAACTTATATATATATATATATATATATATATATATATATATATATGTTTATGTATTTACATATTTTAAAACTATTTTAAAACCTATATATTTTTAAATCTTGAACCTTAGAGAGATCCATCTTAAAATTTTAAACATAGATTGAGCATATGTGAATGGAATTAATGGGGGGTGATTAGTGAATGACCATTTCTTGGCTCATTCATTAACCTTGAGTTAATTATGTGTATCTTATTTAGTCTTTGCATGCTTAGGTTGTGCACACACCACATAGTTTAATGCTCTCCTAGATTTAGGAATTGATGGTGATTATCTGTATGTGCTTATGTCATGTTAAGTTAAGGGTTAGAGAAACCTTGATTCAAACCTATCAAACTTAGGGACATTAAGGACAATAATTAAGGACATGTTTAGAAAATTTAGAATATTTTCAATAATTAGGATTCACTTCCTCTTGAGTTGAAACTTCAAACACTTAAACCTAGTGACATGTACAGCCACTAGGAAAATTTTCACTGATTTTTGGAATAATTAAGGTCCCTAATTAATTTTCCTAAGTTTAAGCCTTAATTAAGCCTCTAAACCTTCCCGAAATTGTAATAAATCCATTTTAAACCCAAAAATTATGTTTAACCCCTCTAACTGACCATAATTAAACCCTTAACCCATGAAAATTAAAATCAAAATTATTTGACAGCAATTTAAACCTTAATCTAATTTTAAGTGAAAATCAATATTTAATTAATATAATTAATTAATAATTATTAAAAATTCCAAAAATATCCTAAACACTTGAAAATCTCTCCTTAGGTCATTCCTGACCTTTGGAGCTGATTTCAAGGAGTTAGGAGCTCATTTGGAGCAAAATCACAAAATGGCCCTCTAATTAAGTAATTTCAAAAATTCAATAATCACCCAAACTTCAAACCTTCATAACTAATTCAAGGAAAATCCAAATCACCTAAACTCACTTGCATTCAACTCCTAATAAGGTCTAATATTTATTAAAAATGTTAAATTCCAGAAATCTGCAACATTTCAAAAAGTCAACAAACCGGTCAAATCTAGTTCAAATCTAGTTCAAAACTTCAAACCTCCGTAATAAAATGTAGAAAAATCCGATTTCAACGTACTTACCTTCTAACTGATCGTAGTAAGGTATAGTATTTTAATAAAATACAAACATTCCAGAATTTGGGCTTAATCAAAAAGTCAATTTTCAACCCCTTAATTGAGTGATTAAAATATTCAAAAATTCATAAAATTCAAAATTATTCTAAAATTCCAGAAAATGTTAACTTAATGTTTAAGGCATTCAACAAACCTTTTAAAACACAACAACCATCCTAAAGATGAAGTTTATTGGCTGGACTACTCCGGGCTGCGGGGCTAAGTGTCCTAAGGAGGCTGGTTCCTCGAGCCTGGTGGCACAACGCCACGAATGGATTCCAAGGGGTGTTAAACCTTAAAAATAGATTAATTATTAATTATCTAACCTTTTAAAACCTCTAATTTAACTACATTAATTTGATTTATCGGCTGGACTACTCCGGGCTGCGGGGCTACGTGTCCTAAAGAGGCTGGTTCCTCGAGCCTGGTGGCACAACGCCACGAATCAATTAATGGCAAATTTAAATAAATCAATCTTAAAAATCAGCAACCAAACATTTCTTATAAAATTCATTATTTCTTAAGCCTTAATCAATCTAAAATACTTAATTATATCGGGTACCACTGGGTAACCCAGGCCTACGAGGCTATTAACTTAGCCCCAAGGAAGGTGAAATAAACTTCACGGCCTCGGTGTGAAACAAAGGTGATATCCAACAAATAATTAAATGAATCTTAATATTAATCTTAAGCCATTAATATTTGAATTCAAACTTAAATCCCTTAAACCTTCCAACCAATCAAACTTTAGATAACTTTAACTAATAATCCTAATTAGGATACATCAAAACCACACGACCTGCCCCACACACTTTAGATGGTTTGCTAGGATCACCGACTCTAGTTTTAGGATAGGCCGGTGTTTTACTTTCTGCAGTTGTGTGCCGAGTTTTCGAGTTTTTACTGCATGCTGTTTGCTAGTGTAGAATTGATATGTTTATTTACTTACTTCATGCATTCTGTGATTGATTGTGCGCTAGATTTACCCCTAGGTTAGGGGCGAATTATACTTGTGCAATCTTATGCAGGTGGCCATGCTCATACAAGGAGCTAAAAAATTAAAGGGGGCAGTTAATAAAAATATATATACTCTTTGCACAGGTACCTGCCGCGCTTAAGACCCCCTTTAAATAAAAGAGCATGGCCAAGTGTGGCTAAAAAAAATGCATTTCAAATTTTTATATTATAACTGCTTGGGAATATATATAACTGTTGATTATTAGGATAACCTTGCAGGATCGAGTCTAGATTTTTTTATTTCTATCAATGTAAATTTAATTCATTTAAGGTTGTATTTCTTTAAAATGTTTTGAGATTGGGATATGAATATCCAATTTGAATTCCAAAGAGGTGAAGACATCCCTAAAGGGGAGAGTCTTCTTCCATTTGGAATTCAAATTAGGATACTTTGCAAGTATCCAAAGAGGAAAGATAACAACCCGATCAAGGGGGAGTTTCTTTCCATTTGGATATCCTGAACCGACGAATCGAGATGTTCGTGAGAAGATGAAGGATTGGACAACGAGAAGAATCCCAAGTCTCAAAATCATTTGATTTAGGATTAGAAATCCGGGTTGTAGTCAGTGGTGCCCGGCCACTTTAATTTCTTGTAATTTTTGAGATGTAATAATGAGTGGCACTTGCCATATGGACATTCAATTTGATATATTTAATTGATTTTATTTAATTGATTGCGCATTAGAACTCCTATTTTTCTAGTCTTTTTTATTTGCATGCCGTGTTTGATTTAGCCTGGAATTCGAATTTAGGCTCTTAGGGGTCTGTCAAAAATTCTTCTATTTTAATTAAATAAAAATTTTAAGATAAGATAGAAACTCTAAACGGTCCTAAGAAGTAAGCTCGGACTCGCCGAGGGTTTTTCATGCATTCATATTGTACTTTCTCAACCTTGTTAGGCATCTCCCCGCCTGCGGGTTCTGACAGACCACCTGGCCTATGAGGGTGCCGATCTGTCAAGGGGATGTTATGCAATCTCTAGGGAAAAACCTATTTTCTAAGCCAAAATTTTTAAACTGCTACATACAAATTCTGCATTCAATCGAGTCAATTAGCATGCATCGCATTAGCAACAAATTTAAAAGAGTCTAATATTTAATTGCATTACTTAGACATCGAATACCCAACATGAGTCTGAGGGGCCAATTAGAATACGCTCTAGATGTCGGCCCCGTTCTCAAAAACATATCTTAAATAACGTCCCTATCACTCTACATAAAAAGACCGGATTCATATTTTAAAATCGTTTAGGTGGTTTAGCTGGCTCCCCAATCCAGGCCGGGGTAAGACCAGATTCGCATTGCACTAGCTAGGTTCGGGGTGCTAATTTTTAGTGCCCAATTTAGACTTAGGTTCTGAGGCTGGCTCGGGCCATAAGACCTCAATTTTCGGGAATTGAATCCCAAATTTCTAATAAAATGAACCACTTAAACTAAAAAATTTTCTTTCAATCAAATATAAGCCCAACAATTATGATAGACTGGGGTGTCTCTGAAGTAATTCAGAATCTCAAAACACCTCCTACACTTCTTCCTTTGACTCCAGAAATAAGTGCTCAACATTGAACCAATTCCATTTGAACTTCCAACCCTTTGATTCCTTTGATGTTAAACTTTGAAAATCTAAATAAAATTTCTGCCGCTATTTTAATCGAGAGTTTTCGTAGGAAATTCCGATTTTCTATGATGTAATTAACTACGAGGGCTTGCGCTCGTAGGAGATTTAGAAACCCAGAATTAATTTTCAAAATCAAAATCTTTCAAAAAAATCTTTAATTAATTCTCTTTGGGAAATTTAAAACTTTGAAATTCGAACCCATTAGGGAACGATATGTTCGTCTTTCGAGGCGATATATTGTTCATAATAGAGTGTTCAATTTCAAAATTCCAAAATTAAATATTTCTCAAAGAAAATTAAATATTTTCCAAAACTATATATACTTAAATAAATATATTTTTTTAATCAAAACAAAAAATGGCGACTCCGCTGGGGAATATCTCACTCTCCATCTTTAATAGCGGTATAAATTTTATTGCATCGGTAGTTTTAACTACCTTTCTCTCCGTTGGTCCCTCTACCCATTTCTTCCTTGGGTGAGTGTGGCCAACTCAATTAAGACATGTTAAAACAGAGGTGAGTGTAGGAAGCCTCCCTCTAAATTTAGGCTTGGACATTTTGCCTCAAACTTGGTTGGTAGAGCGAAAGAGTCAAGCCTATCCCTTTCTATAAATTTTAGAAACTAGCGTGCTTGGGCTACTAGTGGCATGCTAAGTTATATAACTTATAGAAAATCTCCTCAAATTTTCAAAATCTAAATTCTAGCCTTTTAATAGAGTTTTGATCCTTCCAACGTCTAGATAATCGTTATGATTGTATCGTTGTATATTGAATTGTAACAATTTCAATTCGATATATATACGATCAACCATAACACTCACTTTTAGGGTTCGTTTCAAAATTCAATTATATCGGTAGAGTTAAGCTATGACATTTCACTCTTAATCCACTAACTATAATGAAAGAGTCAAGTAAACTCCAAATAAATCTCCCCTAATTAATGTGGACCCTTTTGTTGGACGAATATCTAACACCTCGAGTCCCAAAATAAGGGGAGATGCTGCCAAATTTTTGAGTTTTCAAAACTCTCTCTAAATCATTTCAAATCGATTGTCGTTGTTGTATATTCTTCTGCGACGATCGTCGTAGTTAACATATACAACAAACCTTCAAACTCTATCCGGTACAAGTTCGTCATTAACATTTCATCCTTTAAAGACTGAAAGAGTTAGGCCTTCTTAGTGTTTTTCCCGACGTTTATTTGTGAACCTTTTGTTGAATGAAAATTCAACACATTGAGTTCCAAAAATAAGGGGAAATGCTGCCGGATTTTTGAATTTCCAAAACTCAATTACTTCCAAATTCAAACATCTTCTTCAAATTCATCCAAATCAAATTCAGATTATCGTTGTTATATATTTTCCTACAAAATCCTTCTGTAGTTGAATATATACAACGATAATTCAAACTCTATTTCAATCAAAATCAAACTCTATATTCTATCGTTTTACACCGGGTTATAGCTCTTATAACTCGATATATATGATAAAATATAAATTTATTTTCAAAATTCAAATTCAAGTTTCTAATTCAAATCTTCTCCTTCTCAATTCTCAGAAAATCAAATTAACTGCAATGGCTGGCAAACTGTTGTTTTCAATGGATCGTGATTTGCTGATTGAAGAGTTAGTCTACGAGAACTCAATTCAGTTTGGAATAGGGTTTAAGTCCCTTAGACTGGTGATGAATGGAAACACTTTGGTTGACCTTGCTGTCGAGGGTGAGAAAGATGCCCCTGTAGTTCAATTAGCCATAGGAGCCGGGAACGATGCCCCTCCTAGTCTGTGGTCAGCGCTAGATATTGCCAATGCGCCCAAAGAATTCCTTGAAGATGCGAAGAAACTGGAAGCTGCCGCTGCAGCCAAAATAGTGTTTGAGAAGGGATCTTCTAGCGCTGAGACTCTGTACGGTACTAAGAATTCCAAGAAGAACTACCTCAGGAGGTTAAGGAAGAAAATTACCAAGACCAAGAAGGTGGCCGAGCTGAAGGCCTTGAGTAAAGTCGACCTTGAGGCTGCCGAGGAGCTGCCAATCCCTGCCTCTTCTCCACTCCTTAAAGGGAGTCGTTTTCACCCCCTCGCAGCTGCTGCAGGGGAGGAGAGAGTTACTCGGATAGCTAGCACTCCGCCTAGCCCAGTAGACTATTCCGTTAAAAGGACCCCAAAGGAGAAGCAAATTCTGAAAACTAGGATGCTTAGAAATATCATCCATACTTGTGCTGCTCAAGTGGGGCAAACTAAGGAACAGTATGTGAAACACCTGAAGGGAGTGATTTCACACAAGCTCGAGAAAGAAGTTCTGAAGGAAGAAAAGTCTGAAGCCAAGAATTTGAAACCTCAACCAGTGAGGAAAAACAAAAAATTTGTCAAACAACCTGTGTCTTCAGTCTTGGTGGATGGATACCACTGGGTGCCTCGCCTCCCGTCTACAAAGACGGAGGAGATAGTATTAACCGGGTCTGGCCAGAGTCGCTCTTTTAGTGGCAGACCACCGACCCCACCTTCGAAACTGTCAAAGCTGGCCCCAGTGATTGCGAAGTCTAAAGAAGTCTTGAAAGAGCTGAAACCAGTTGATGTTAAGGGCAAGAGGCCCATGTCGCCAGAAGAATCATGTGCAAGAAAGAAGTTCAGTAGATCCATTGGGATTCAATTCAGGGAACCTCAAGTTCAGATACCAGTTAAACTCCCTAGACTCCCAGTTCAGGGAAGTGAGGACTCTATTCATGTTGATGTTGGAGCCCCAGCTGTTCAAGCCCCTCCATCACCAATTAAGATGGATGTCCCTCACCCTACTGAGGATGTCACCCTTGCGACTACCGACCTCGGGACAGTCGGAGGGGAGGAGATGACCCGAGATCCTGATCAAGAGATGTTAGATCAGTTGGTTAGTGAAGAAATCACTGAAGATGATGCTAAGATCAGTAATATCTTTGATAAGTTAGATGTGAAAGAGTATGATCAAGTGATGGACTACGATGGATACCTGCCAATTTATGCTGAGGCAATAGATGGGAGGCCGGTTGAGGAAGTAGTTCAAGAAATCAGAGATATTCTTAAGAAGAAGGCTGTTGATGAATTCAATCCGGATGAAGATGATCTGTTAGTTGAAGAAGAACCAATAGCGGATGTCCACATGGTCGAGACTCGAGCATCAACTAAAGATGCTGAGCCTTCTAAACACCGCTCCGATAAAGAAGAAGAGTCAGCAGCAGTTGATTCAGATTCCGACACCTCTGTTAAGCTGAGAGATAAAGATGATTACATCAAGAGTCTGGAAAGAAAGGTCGAAGAGATAATGCTAAAGGTAGAACAAATGCAGAATCAGATGTTCCAGGCACAGCAGTCTAAACCCGAGCAGTTGCAGCCCACGGTACTCACAACGGGCGAGCACAGCAGGAAGGCTGATTCTAGTTTCAAGATTCCAGAAGTCGCCCCTCCACCAGAAAAAGATATTCGTCAGATGATCGAAACCCAGGTAAGGGAGGCCTTAGCCCATTCACAAGGAACTGTATCTATTCCAAAGGGTAGACCCTACCCCGAGGAATACGATTTGGTTCCTTATCCTAAGGGTTTTGTGCCACCTTCTTTCAAAATTTTTAGCGGCTTAGAAAACCCAAGACAGCATCTGGCCCATTTCCGAGCAAGCTGTTGCAATGCAGGAGGGTCGGATGCTCTACTCTTTCGTCAGTTTGTGAGTAGTTTGTCCGGTATTGCTTTTGAGTGGTACGCAGATCTACCGAACGGTTCTGTAAAAACTTTCACAGAGCTCGAGGGTCTCTTTTTAAAGAGATTCTCAGGAGCTCAACAACGTGTAACCGTTGGTGATCTCGTCATCGAAAAGCAAAAATCGGGCGAGTCTTTAGTCGACTACATCTTGAGGTGGCGAAACCTCTCGATGAAATGTGAACCCCAACTGCAAGAGCAACATGCAGTGGAAATTCTTCTAAAGAACATCCACGGGCCTATTGCTTTTCTGTTGAAGGGGTTTACAATTAAAACCTTTGAAAAACTTCTTAACAAAGCTAGTAATCTACAAGAAGAGGCTCCCAAAATGCCATTCTTGAAGGATTCTACTGAAGATAAAAAGGTTAGTAAACCGTTGAAGTCCTTTGAGAAAAAGACAGCAACGGTTTCAGCAGTCGACAAGGGAAAGAAGCCGGTCAATGTTCAATTAAGTAACCCTGTTGTTCAACAAACTCAGAAACCTCAACCGTTTCAGGTAACTTCTCAACCTACCAGAGAATACTATCGACCCACTTTTGAAGAGAGATTGGCTCGTCCGTATCCATTCAAAAGGGAGTCGGTGAAGAGAATTTTTAAGAGCCTTCTAAAGAAACCAGATTTTCGATTGCCGGAGGCCAGAAAGCCGGAAGAGGCAAATAAAAAGGACGATCCGACCTTTTGCCCCTACCATCGCATGTTGGGCCACACAATCGAAGACTGTATAGTCTTTAAGGACTGGCTCAAGAAAAACTTCCGTCAAGGTAACATCATAATTATAAATGAGTACTTGGTTAATCCGGATCAGGGATCTGTCAAATCCATTTCAGGTAAAATTTCTAATCTTTCTTTGTCCATTGAAGATGGTTGGGATATAGCACTATCCCGGGCATTTAAAAAGTCGATTAACCAATCTTTTCGTCTTTCTCAACAGTTACCGACGAGAGCCCGGGGCCCGATCTGGGAGGTTGAGCTGGAGGCATCGCAGGAGGATGTTGGGACGATTTCCTCTCCAGTAGTTGTAGGAACTACTGTATTAAATAAAAAGAGTGAATATTTTGTAGAGAAGAAATTTGTTGATGAGAGATCTGTACAAGTGGTGGATGGTGGTTCAAAGCCACTAGCCCCACTTAAGTTATCTGACTTTTACTTTGCCCCATCAAAGGCAAAGGGTCAAAAATTGAATAAAAAGAAAGATCCTTCTGCGAATATTTTGATGATTAGTGTTGAGAATGAAATTTTAAATGATTCTTCTGTTGAAAATAACTCGGAGCCAGCTGGGGATAATCAAGAAGTTCAAAAACCCAGCTCTCCAGATTTGACCCTTCAAGGGGAAGATGAATCTAATGTCGTATCGGATGGTGATACCCCTGAAATTAATTTCCAAGGGAGTCCCGTTGTGATAGACTTTTCCGATTCAGATTCCCATTCAGAAAATGACAATCAACCGCCTAAGGAGAGCGTAGACCTCCACGTAGACTGTCCTTCCGATGAAATCGTGCAAGTACAACTACGTGGTGGCAAGGTTTTACCCCCTAGGCTTCCCCCACAGGAAAAGGGAAAACAAGTTGTTTCCACTGATCCGATTCAAGTCTCTACTCAACAATCAAACTCTCTTTCAAATCCACCGGGTCCTGATGTTAATGTTCCAAGTGTTGATTACAACGTCTTAGCTCACCTTAGAAAGTTACCTGCTAAGTTGAGCATCTACGATGCCCTCATCCTTTCAAAAGAGATGAGGGAGACTTTAATTAAAGCACTTCTCGACCCTGAGATTTGCTTAGCTCAACTCGCTTCAACTTCTGAGGATGAAGCTTTGTACTTCAAAGAAATTCCAGGAGTTACCTTCTCCGATGAAGATCTACTCCTTGGAACTGCCGACCACAATCGCCCACTCTACATCACTGTAAATGTGGGAAAGTTCAAATTATCAAGAGTTCTTGTTGATCCGGGTGCATCGGTCAACGTGATGAATATAAAGACTCTCGCATACCTTAGAATTGATACTAGCAAGCTCTCAACCGACAAGTTAGTGCTTCGTGGGTTCAATGAAAAAGGCGAGAAGGCTTTAGGTTCAATCACACTTCTTCTAGAGATAGGAGAGTTGAAAACTGAAGCGAAATTTCATATAATTGATTCGGCTACGTCCTTTAATGCGCTCCTAGGTAGGCCTTGGATCCATGAGTATAGGATGGTTCCTTCCACCCTGCATCAGTGCATCAAGTACCAACGAGATGGCATTGAGTTTGAAATAAAGGGTGATTTGCAACCATTCTCTATTCACGAGATCGGGATCTATGAGGATGCTGCGTACTATGTTCCCAAAGGGTCCACTACCAAATCTAAGGTAGAGATCAACGTTAAGGAGGAAAAGGCAGAAAATCAGAGTTCGAAAGCAATTCAAAAATTGAGAAAAGAAAAAGTCAAGAATAAAAAAGAAGACGATTCTAATAGTGAAGACGACGTCGAGCGCGTGGTTTTTAGGCCTCCAATCAATCTACCTCAAAGAGGTGGGAGGATGGCTCAAAGGGCACGCGGCCGAGGCCGCCCTTCCATTGAAAAGAGAAATCCCCCAATGTACATCGAACTTGAAACAAGTTCAGATGAAGAACCAAGAAGGAGGGGTGCTAGAATTGCTTTCGACTACAAAAAATCAATCCTCTTCCAAAGTTTGATCTCACTTTAGATTCAGATAGCGACCAAGAGGGTAACAAATCTAAACCTCAAAGTGACGAGCCTGAATTGACTATTTATGAAAAGCTTAATAGGGCAGTTAAATCCTTAGCCTTAACCCCACTGTCCGCTGACAGAGTCTCAGGGTTAGTAACTAAGGATGCCCCTAACTTAGATGGAAAAGTGAAGAAAGTCCAGAGGTTCTTCCCTGGCACTTCCTCTTCAAGGAATAAGGGTGATGTAATCCTTGAAGAGGCGGATTTCAATGAATTAATGGAATTACCTTTTGGCTACTTTCCTCTTGGTGTTAAAGCTCTTATCTCTAAAGGTTTTGCTCCGAGTCAATGGACTAAGGGTCAAGCTAGATACCACCAAGGTATTTGGAATTCCAAATTCAATAAAAATTGGACGAGTGGTATCGGCTTTGGTTCCGTTAGTTCGTTCGACGACGATGAATATTGCTTGATGATAACTATCCATCTTGAATCTGAAAGTGTCCCTGCTGAAGTCGTCGATTCGCTCGATAGACTTTGTTTGGAGACCTTAGATGATTCAGATGAAGATCAAATTCGGGATGCACCCCCTGAATTTGAAGAAGAGATTAAGTCAACAGTTGATGAACTTAAAGAAATTAACCTTGGAACAGAGGATGACCCTCGCCCCACATTCATAAGTTCTTTGTTGAGTGACGACGAGTCTAAGGATCTGATTCAACTTCTATCCGAGTTTAAGGACTGTTTCGCTTGGACATACGACGAAATGCCGGGTTTGTCCGCCGATATAGTAGTTCATAAACTCGGAATCCGGTGTGATGCCATTCCTGTCAAACAAGCTCCACGACGCATGCGTCTGGAGATTGAACAACAAGTCATTTCTGAAGTTAAGAAATTGGCCGAAGCCGGATTTATCCGGGAGGAGCAATATCCTTCTTGGGTAGCCAGCGTTGTGCCCGTTCGAAAGAAAAATGGTCAAATCCGGGTCTGTGTTGACTATAGAGACCTGAATAAGGCATGTCCTAAGGATGAATTTCCTTTGCCAATTCCCGAACTAATGGTGGACATTGCCTCTGCGCATGTTGTTTTCTCCTTTATGGACGGCTCGTCTGGTTATAATCAAATCAAGATGGCCCCACAAGATGAGAGAAACACTGCATTCAGAAGTCCTATAGGGATCTTTTGTTATAAAGTGATGCCATTTGGCCTTAAAAATGCCGGTGCAACCTACCAGCGGGCTATGACTCAAATTTTTGACGACTTAATCCACAATCAAGTCGAATGCTACATCGACGATTTAGTTATCAAAAGTAAAGTTAAAGAGGCTCATCTTTATGACTTAAGAATCGTCTTCGAGCGGTTGCGTCGCTACGACCTTAAGATGAATCCTTTGAAGTGCGCCTTTCGGTGTCGCGTCAGGGAAATTTCTAGGTTTCGTAGTAAGACACCGTGGAATTGAAATTGATCCCGCTAAAATCGAAGCTATCTTAAATATGCCGCCTCCTAGGAGTCTTACTCAACTAAGATCTCTTCAAGGTAGACTGGCGTATATAAGAAGATTCATCTCTAATCTTTCCGGAAGATGTCAACCATTCTCGGTCCTCGCTAAAAAGGACGCCAAATTCATTTGGGACGAGAAATGTCAATCTGCTTTTGAAAATATCAAACAATACCTGACAAATCCACCAGTCTTGGCAGCCCCTATTCCGGGGAGACCTCTAATACTCTACACTGCGGCCCTTGACGAATCTCTCGGGGCCCTCCTTGCTCAAGTCAATGACGAAGGGAAAGAGAATGCTCTCTATTACCTAAGTCGGAGGCTTTTACCAACTGAAATTCGGTATCCAGCGATTGAGAAACACTGTCTCGCCTTAGTCTTTGCAGCCCAAAAACTAAGACATTACATGCTTTCTCATCATATCAATCTAATTTCCAGTTTTAACCCCTTGCAATATCTTATGACCAGGCCTACATTGTCAGGACGTTTGGCTCGTTGGTCTATGATATTGCTCCAATTTGAAATCACTTTCATTCCCCTGCGTGCTGTGAAAGGGCAGGCCGTCGCCGACTTCCTTGCGGCACACCCGTTGCCGGCGGAATCTCCTCTAAACGATGATTTACCTGATGAGCAAATCATGAGTTTTGGGGAAGCCACTACTCAAACCTGGGAAATGTATTTTGATGGTGCTGCGTCCTCTCAACGGGGCAAAACACCTGAATCTACTATTCCCGGGAAAGCCGGAGTTGGCCTGGTATTCATAACACCGGATAAGGGAATGATGTACTTTTCCTACCACTTATCAGAACCTTGTACGAATAACGAAGCTGAGTACGAAGCTCTGATAACTGGCCTGGAACTTACAATTCTGATGGAGATTAAAGAGATTAAAATTTTTGGTGATTCCCAACTGGTGATCAACCAGATTGCAAGGAACCTATAAAGTTTTGAATCCTAAACTCCTGAAGTACCATCAATACACCTGTCACTTGCTCGAGCAAATTCCGATTGTAACTATGTATAGGATTCCCCGTGGAAGCAATTCTTTCGGCGGATGCCCTCGCAAAGCTTGCAAAGGAATTTGCCTGTCCAGAAGAAGACTCCATCCCTATAGAGGTGCAGGGCCGCCAAATCCTGTCTCCTATAGATTTGGAGCACGTCAACAAACAAATTTTCCAAGTCCTTTCTACCTCTTCGGCAGTCGATGAAGAAGCAGATTGGAGACAACCGATAATTGAATATCTTCAAGAGGGCAAGCTCCCTCACGAGAGATCACTTGCCCATCAAATTAAGAAACGTGCCCTATCCTACGCACTAGTCAATAATACGTTGTACCGACGGTCGTTTGGTCAGATGTGGCTCCGTTGTTTAGACAAATGTGAGGCCCTGAAGATCGTTAACGAAGTCCATGCTGGACTGTGCGGTGCTCATCAATCGGGTCCAAAGATGAAAATGAAGATCAAAAGACTTGGATACTACTGGCCTACGATGATTGACGATTGCATGAAAATTGCAAAGTGTTGTCATCAATGCCAAGTACATGGTGTGGTTTTACATCAGCCGCCTAACGTGTTGCATCCCACGATAGCCTCGTGGCCCTTCGAAAGTTGGGGCACGGATATCATCGGGCCAATTGACCCTCCCTCCTCGAAGGGTCATCGCTTCATTTTAGCAGCGACTGACTACTTTTCAAAGTGGGCAGAAGCAGTCCCACTAAGAAATGTAACATCACACCATGTAATGAAATTCTTTCGTGACCATATCGTATATAGATTCGGCGTTCCGCGCAGAATCATATCCGATAATGGGTCCGCTTTCAAGTCTACAAAATCAACAATTTTGCGAATCGCCATGGTATTGATTGGAGATATTCAACAATCTACTACCCACGGGCTAATGGATTGGCTGAAGCCTTCAATAAAACTTTGGTTCAAATCGTCAAAAAGACCCTAGATGATAATAAACGACAGTGGGATGAGAGGTTGGTGGAGGCTTTGTGGGCCTACAGGACCACTTATCAAACCCCGACCCAATCCACACCGTTTGCACTAGTGTATCTGGATCCGAGGCCGTACTCCCTCTGGAAGTTCAAATCCCTTCACTCAGAATCGCAATTCAGAACCAGATTACAACTCAACAGAATGCACAACTCCGTCTAGAAGAACTTGAAAGCCTCGAAGGATGTCGTCTTCAGGCTCAGCAAAACTTAGAGTTGTACAAAGCCCGAATGATTCAAGCTCACGATAAGTTAGTGCGACCTAGAACCTTCCAAGTAGGCGACTTGGTCTTGGTTCTTCGGAGGCCTATCTTAGCGCACCGAAAACTCGGTGGAAAGTTTGAACCAACTTGGGAAGGACCCTTCGTAGTGGAAACAACCTACGAAGGAGGCTCGTATCAGCTAGTGGATTGTAAAGGAAATCACCCAATGCTTCCTGTAAACGGGCGTTTCCTTAAGAAATACTATGCTTGATGTAGCTCGAATTTTCAATCAATAAAATCTTCAAGTTTCAATCAATTTTGTTCAATTGTCTACAAATCTTTTTATAATTTAATACCTTTTTTTTTAAGGCTAAGAAATATCTCTTCAGGTCTTCTTGTCTTAACTTCAAGCCTTTTAGTGGTGGAGTACGCCCTTTCGTGGCACCACCCTAAAATTCAAATTTTAATTTCGATCTTATATAGAGCAAGTTTCCTCTGTATACGATCTTTCAAACCCGATCACTTATGTAAAGCAAGTTTCCTTTACATATGATCAATCCAGATCCGATCACCCGTAGAGCAAGTTTCCTCTACTAATGATCATTTTAATTTTGATCTTATATAGAGCAAGTTTCCTCTATATACGATCTTTCAAACCCGATCACTTATGTAAAGCAAGTTTCCTTTACATATGATCAATCCAGACTCGATCACCCGTAGAGCAAGTTTCCTCTACTAATGATCATTTTAATTTCGATCTTATATAGAGCAAGTTTCCTCTATATACGATCTTTCAAACTCGATCACTTATGTAAAGCAAGTTTCCTTTACATATGATCAATCCAGACCCGATCATCCGTAGAGCAAGTTTCCTTACTCATGATCTCTACTTGATCTTATATAGAGCAAGTTTCCTCTATATCGATATTTCAAATCCGATCTTTTTTAAAGCAAGTTTCTTTTCATATGATCAATCCGATCGATCGTCCGTAGAGCAAGTTTCCTCTACTCATGATCATCTTAATCTTGATCTTATATAGAGCAAGTTTCCTCTATTCGATTTTTCAAATCCGATCTCTTATGTAAAGCAAGTTTCCTTTACATATGATCAATCCTGACCCGATCATCCGTAGAGCAAGTTTCCTCTACCAATGATCATTCCAGATCCCGATCTTATATGGAGCAAGTTTCCTCTATGTACGATCTTTCAAACCTGATCCCCTGTGTAAAGCAAGTTTCCTTTACATATGATCAATCCAGATCTGATCTGTCATGGGAAGCAATGCTTCCTTCCCACTAGATCTTTAATTTTCTCTCCTTAAGATTCGACTCGCTAGTGGTAGAGTACGCCTTCCATGGCACTACCCTAGTTCCAGATCAAACTCCGATTCTTTAGGGATGGATTTTCCTTCCCTTAGAATCAAAACTCCGGACTTGACCTTTTCGGTCAACGCCAATATGTGCAATAGAACTTTCTTATTCTATTACACATATTGGGGGTCCATTTGTTGACCTCATTCTTGTATGAGGTCACTTGGGCCAATCCCGACCCCAGATCAATTCAATCTCCAGATCAATCCAGACCCTAGGATCTACTCTAGACCCTAGGACTCTTCTAGATTATGGACCTTAGGATCAATTTAGATCTAAAGTCAATCCAGACCTTAATTCAATTCAAAAATCCAATCAAATCCTGGTCAAATTCAAAAAATCCAGAGACCAAATCAATACTAAAAGGCCAAGTCCTAAAGGCCTTTTTCAGCAAATTTTCAAACACTTCAAAATCAATCAATTGACCTCCGATTCAGAGTCTGTCAGTTGCATACTGATGGGACATGTCTCTGGAGGCAACCCTCCAAATTTGAGCCCATTCCGAGGTCTTTAACCCCAGAAACTTAATCAAAATCCAAAGGCTGTAAAACCTTCAAATATTTACAGCCTATGCCACTGGACTTGCCATTAAGAGGATTTTGACCTTAGGGCTCTCTTCAAAGCCCCTAATTACTTCCAGACCCTTAATTATGACTCACTGAACAGTAAACTGCATTTTGGTTGACCCACTTTTGACCCCTAGTCGACCAGGGGTCAAAAAGACCAAAATACCCCTATGGGGCTCAAATGGTGATTCCAAACCAAATGAACTCCGAATTGAACGCAACCGCCTCCAGCAAGTTTCAAATATCAAACCAAACTTGTTGGACCCCTTTCCAAGTCCTGGGTCAACCTGGTTGACCAAGTCAACCTAGTTGACCTAAGAGACCCTTTAAGGGTCCAAATAGGTGTTTTGACCCAAATGACCTCTCCAGGCCATGGAACCACTTCCATTGGTCTTGAATCGTCATTTGAAACCTGTTGGACCATTTCCAAGTCCTGGGTCAACCTGGTTGACCAAGTCAACTCAGTTGACCCAAATGACCCTTTAAGGGTCCAAATAGGCCTTTTGACCCAAATGACCTCTCCAGGCCATGGAACCACTTCCATTGGTCTTGAAACGTCATTTGAAACCTGTTGGACCCATTTCCAAGCCCTGGGTCAACCTGGTTGACCAAGTCAACTTAGTTGACCCAAGTGACCCCTTAAGGGTCCAAATGGGTATTTTGACCCAAATGACCTCCCAGGCCATGGAACCACCTCCATTAGTCTTGGAATGTCATTTGAAACCTGTCGAACCCATTTCCAGACCCTGAACCCTAGTCGGTTGACCAGGTCAACCAATTTGGTTAAGGGCCCATTAAGGGCCCATTAAGCCCTTTTGACTCAAATAACCAATTCAATCCTCGAAAACACCTCTACTAGACTTCAAATATCATTTTAAACCTGACCAACTTGGACCCACCCCTTGAGTCAACCTAGTTGACCCAGTCAACCTAGGTTGACTCAAAATTCCCTTAAGGCCTTATTGGGCTATTTAGCTCATTCAACCCATTGAATCCATTTCATAGCTCCAAAATCAATTCCTAATGTAGCCTAACTATGCTTTGGGATGGGCCTATCAAGCCATTTGGAGTTGACCAAGTCAACTCCAAAGTTGGGTCAAACCTATTCCAAGCTCCAAATCAACTCAAACTTCAAACCCTTCCTTGGCTTTGTTTATGATCCAACCTACTCAACTCTCTAGGACCTCTAAGCTGCCACATCAGCAGTCTCAACATGGTCAATTGACCAGTCAAACACATGGTCAACAAACCTTTAAGTAGTCAAATCTTTTGGCCCAAGCCACTTCAACTCATTTGAACTCCCATTGACCCACCACTTCAGCTCTTGAACTCCTCCCCATGCCAACTCAGCTGCCACCTCAGCACCCTTGACCTTTTGACTGGTCAATTTGGTCAACAATGGTTTATGGAGGAGCCCCATGGTCAAGCTCACATGTGAGCCTCCCTCCAACTGATCTAGGCAGCTGGGTTAGTTCCAAATGAGACCTAAAGCTCTCCAATAAGCTCCTTAACCAAGCCCAACCCTTGGTTTAGCCTTAAATGGCAATGGTCCCCCCCACCTCCCAAAGGCTACCCAATGGTTGGAGGGCCTTTCCAGCCCTTCTCCCTGCCACCTGACGGTTTGGGACACTTGTCCCTCATCAGGGAGAGCCCCCTGATGCATCCCAGCCATCCATTTGGCTTGGGGATGTTTGAATAGGGAAAAATGCCTTTTGAAGCATCATTCTAACCCTAACCCTCTCTCTCCACTTAAGCTCTCTCAAGCCCAGCCCCGTTCCATTGAGCTCCCCAGACATTTCCAACTCATCCCCACTCAAATCCGGCCGGTCAAAGTGGTGGCGACGACGAACCTCCGGCGAGATCCAACCCAAATCCGTTCAGGGGATCTAGCACTCGATCCAGGAGCTCTCGAGCCGAGGAGTCTTCTACAAATAGGAGCGTGGACAGTCTACAACTGCAACCGAACCAAAAAATCCAAAATCCATTGGCGAGATTTCTTTAAAACTCAAACCCTAGATAGAAGCACTTAGCGTTAAATAGCTTTCTAATAAGTGCGTTTGAGCATTGAAATCAGTCCCCAAGATTTCTGTTCACTGTGGTAATCTAGGTTAAAAATTTTAAGCCATTTATCTATATATCGCCTGAAAGAGCCAAAAAATGGGTTCTAGGTGCTCTCGCGGCTCAGTCCAGGCTGCCGTTTCGGGACCGTTGATCGCTCGATCAACGGTCCTGATCGAGCCGTTCCGTGGTCTGTTCTAACCGTGTATCTTTTTGGCGTTCAATTTTTGGTCGGGGCATCTAGACCCTTCGTTCAAAACCGCGGGATCCATTTGCGCCGTCCGATCTCTTCTTCATGAGATCAGATGTGAGATCAGATCGAGGCCGTCGATCCCGAAACGCGCGAGAGAATCGGACAGCCGTAGTTTGACGCTGACGTGGTTAAGTAAAACCGCGTCCAGCGCCCCGCGGCCGACGCGTGGCAGACCGCCGTCGCGCCGTCGCGCCGCCTCCGCGTTTTGACCTCGCGAACCAGAACACGCCGCGTGTCCCGCCAGCCGCGTTTCTGGTTTGGCCGAATCAGAGAGCGCCACGTGTGTATCCGCCGTCAGCCTGCACTTAATTGGAATTAATTATTTTTAGTTATTTTATCTAACAAAAAATCTAAAAAAATATTAAAAATTAAATATAAATCCAAATTATTAATATAATATATCAAATTTCTCATAAAATCAAGATCTTTGATTTCAAATTAAATCTAATTAAAAAATTTTATATATTTTAAATTATTTTAATTTATTTTTTATTATTATTATTCTAAATAGTAATAATTAGAAGTTTATTAAAATATTTTAAAAAAAAATTCAATTATATTTTAAAGGATATTTTGAAATTTCAGCAAACATTTATATTTTATTCAACTTGATTTTTAAAAGTATTTGATATTAAATTAATTTTAAATCAATTCAAATATTTTAAATAACTTAAAATTTTAGAAAATCATTAAAAATTTAATTAACTTCTTAAAATCCAAGTAATACATCAAAATTTCAGAAAATTGAGAATTAATTAAAACTATTTTCGAAGTTTTTGAACTCAATTATTTGATTGACTTGGATTATTCAAAAAAAAATCCTAATTAGTATTAATTAGCATTATATTAAATACTTTAAAAATAAAAAATTTATTTCAAATAACTTTGGAAAGTCAGTGGATCTCTCAATCCTTAAAAAACACTTTAGTTTGGTAATATTTTGAATTACCTTTTTTTTGTAACTTATATATATATATATATATATATATATATATATATATATATATATATATATATAATATATATATATATTAATATATATATATATTATATATATATAGATATATTAAATATATATATATATAGATATATATATGTTTATGTATTTACATATTTTAAAACTATTTTAAACCTATATATTTTTAAATCTTGACCTTTGAGAGATCCATCTTAAAATTTTAAACATAGATTGAGCATATTGAATGGAATTATGGGGGATGATAGTGAATGACCATTTATGGCTCATTCATTACCTTGAGTTAATTATGTTATTTATTTAGTCTTTGCATGCTTAGGTTGTGCACACACCACTTAGTTTAAGGCTCTCCTAGATTTAGAATTGATGGTGATTATTGTATGTGCTTATGTCATGTTAAGTTAAGGGTTAGAGAAACCTTGATTCAACCTATCAAACTTAGGGACATTAAGGACAATAATTAAGGACATGTTTAGAAAATTTAGAATATTTTCAATAATTAGGATTCACTTCCTCTTTGATTGAAACTTCAAACACTTAACCTAGTGACATGTACAGCCACTAGGAAAATTTTCACCAATTTTGGAATAATTAGGTCCCTAATTAATTTTCCTAAGTTTAAGCCTTAATTAAGCCTCTAAACCTTCCCGAAATTGTAATAAATCCATTTTAAACCCAAAAATTATGTTTAACCCCTCTAACTGACCATAATTAAACCTTAACCCATGAAAATTAAATCAAAATTATTTGACAGCAATTTAAACCTTAATCTAATTTTAAGTGAAAATCAATATTTAATTAATATAATTAATTAATAATTATTAAAAATTCCAAAAATATCCTAAACACTTGAAATCTCTCCTTAGGTCATTCCTGACCTTTGGAGCTGATTTCAAGGAGTTAGGAGCTCATTTGGAGCAAAATCACAAAATGGCCCTCTAATTAAGTAATTTCAAAAATTCAATAATCACCCAAACTTCAAACCTTCATAACTAATTCAAGAAAAATCCAAATCACCTAAACTCACTTGCATTCAACTCCTAATAAGGTCTAATATTTATTAAAAATGTTAATTCCAGAAATCTGCAATATTTCAAAAAGTCAACAAACCGGTCAAATCTAGTTCAAATCTAGTTCAAAACTTCAAACCTCGTAATAAAATGTAGAAAAATCCGATTTCAACGTACTTACCTTCTAACTGATCGTAGTAAGGTCTAGTATTTTAATAAAATACAAACATTCCAGAATTTGAACTTAATCAAAAAGTCAATTTTCAACCCCTTAATTAAGTGATTAAAATATTCAAAAATTCATAAAATTCAAAATTATTCTAAAATTCCAGAAAATGTTAACTTAATGTTTAAGGCATTCAACAAACCCTTTTAAAACACAACAACCATCCTAAAGATGAAGTTTATTGGCTGGACTACTCCGGGCTGCGGGCTAAGTGTCCTAAGGAGGCTGGTTCCTCGAGCCTGGTGGCACAACGCCACGAATGGATTCCAAGGGGTGTTAAACCTTAAAATAGATTAATTATTAATTATCTAACCTTTTAAAACCTCTAATTTAACTACATTAATTTGGTTTATCGGCTGGACTACTCCGGGCTGCGGGGCTACGTGTCCTAAAGAGGCTGGTTCCTCGAGCCTGGTGGCACAACGCCACGAATCATTAATGGCAAATTTAAATAAATCAATCTTAAAAATCAAACCAACATTTCTTATAAAATTCATTAATTCTTAAGCCTTAATCAATCTAAAATACTAATTATATCGGTACCACTGGGTAACCCAGGCCTACGAGGCTATTAACTTAGCCCCAAGGAAGGTGAAATAAACTTCACGGCCTCGGTGTGAAACAAAGGTGATATCCAACAAATAATTAAATGAATCTTAATATTAATCTTAAGCCATTAATATTTGAATTCAAACTTAAATCCCTTAAACCTTCCACCCAATCAAACTTTAGATAACTTTAACTAATAATCCTAATTAGGATACATCAAAACCACACGACCTACCCCACACACTTTAGATGGTTTGCTAGGATCACCGACTCTAGTTTTAGGATAGGCCGGTGTTTTACTTTCTGCAGTTGTGTGCCGAGTTTTCGAGTTTTTACTGCATGCTGTTTGCTAGTGTAGAATTGATATGTTTATTTACTTACTCATGCATTCTGTGATTGATTGTACGCTAGATTTACCCCTAGGTTAGGCGAATTATACTTGTGCAATCTTATGCAGGTGGCCATGCTCATACAAGGAGCTAAAAATTAAGGGGGCAGTTAATAAAAATATATATACTCTTTGCACAGGTACCTGCCGCGCTTAAGACCCCCTTTAAATAAAAGAGCATGGCCAAGTGTGGCTAAAAAAAATGCATTCAAATTTTTATATTATAACTGCTTGGGAATATATATAACTGTTGATTATTAGGATAACCTTGCAGGATCGAGTCTAGATTTTTTTATTTCTATCAATGTAAATTTAATTCATTTAAGGTTGTATTTCTTTAAAATGTTTTGAGATTGGGATATGAATATCCAATTTGAATTCCAAAGAGGTGAAGACATCCCTAAAGGGGAGAGTCTTCTTCCATTTGGAATTCAAATTAGGATACTTTGCAAGTATCCAAAGAGGAAAGATAACACCCGATCAAGGGGAGTTTCTTTCCATTTGGATATCCTGACCGACGAATCGAGATGTTCGTGAGAAGATGAAGGATTGGACAACGAGAAGAATCCCAAGTCTCAAAATCATTTGATTTAGGATTAGAAATCCGGGTGTAGTCAGTGGTGCCCGGCCACTTTAATTTCTTGTAATTTTTGAGATGTAATAATGAGTGGCACTTGCCATATGGACATTCAATTTGATATATTTAATTGATTTTATTTATTTGATTTGCGCATTAGACCTCCTTTTTTAGTCTTTTTTTATTTGCATGCCGTGTTTGATTTAGCCTGGAATTCGAATTTAGGCTCTTAGGGGTCTGTCAAAAAATTCTTCTATTTTAATTAAATAAAAATTTTTAAGATAAGATAGAAACTCTAAACGGTCCTAAGAAGTAAGCTCGGACTCGCCGAGGGTTTTTCAATGCATTCATATGTACTTTCTCAACCTTGTTAGGCATCTCCCCGCCTGCGGTTTCTGGCAGACCACCTGGCCTATGAGGGTGCCGATCTGTCAAGGGGATTTTATGCAATCTCTAGGGAAAACCTATTTTCTAAGCCAAAATTTTTAAAACTGCTACATACAATTCCTGCATCAATCGGTCAATTAGCATGCATCGCATTAGCAACACTAATTTAAAAGGTCTATTTTT